>JAMYXO010008205.1:0-11142 GCA_033310375.1 Conus canariensis
ATCCAGATGCCTCTCTCCCCTTTTTTTTCCCATCTTGGGAAGCCTGGCTGGGATTCGAACCCATCCCCTCTGGACAGTATTTTCCACTTAATGACTCGCGTTTTAAAACCACTGACCCCCGGGGGACACCAAAATTTTGAAGGGAAATTAACCCTTATAATTCACTTTTTTTCCCTCCTTGACCGTCGTTTAAAACCCCCCTCTGCCGCCTCCCCATTGCTTTCAGGGCTTGGGTTTTTTTCCTTCCCTGAAAATGAGGCTGTTTCTGAGGCTGTATGCAGACGTTCCTAAAAACCCCCTAACTCCAATTTCTGCAGCAAACTTTGACCTGATAGCCTTCTCTCCTCAGGCTGTTTGCCAGATCAGCTACTTTTCGTCTTGTGATTTGAGCTGCCTCCATTCTGTTCTATAGGGCACCGTGAGCTCGACATGATCAGCTGCTTGGTTGATTAGAGTGGACTACTAGTCGGGTTCATCCCACTCTTGCGATGATCTCGGGGTCTCTTCTTCGGGGGGGGGTCTCGGCACCCCCGTCATCTGCCCGTCCCAGGCTTGCCCGATTTTGAGGGCACTGTTGTTTTTGGCCATGATTTGCGCCTCCTCCCGTAAAGAAGCGCGGGTGCTTTTGGGTCCTGTTTTTTCCCTTTTGTGGTGTTGGTACTACCAGACACTTGTCAATCTCTTTGACACTTGGTTTTGGGCCCCCCAAATTTTACCTTCCTTGAGCCAGGGTATTTACATGGGTTAGGGGCAGCTCCACTGTTTGTTTTTTTTATGGGAGAGGGGGGGATGCGGGTCGTCCGTTTTCCCCCATTCACCAGGTTTGCATTTGAGGCAGAAGGTCAAAAACAGATCTGAGAATAAACTACCCGGAGGGGCCATGTGCCCAAATGTATTCCAAGTGAGACTTTTTTGGATGCATTCCCCCACGTTTTCCTTGCCCTTTCTGGGTCTGGGGACTGCTTTTGGAGTCTTTTTTTGGTCTTCTCTTTTCTCATCCCCTAAAACATCATTCTCTTTTGGGGCTTTTCCTTTGGCCTTTTGCCCCCCTTTCATTTTGGTCCCCCCCCATCCTTTGTTGGTCTGTGTTTCCTTTATTTCTCGATCTTGAGACTTTTTTTTGGGCGAATCCTCATCACTTAAAACTTTCCATTTTTGCCTGTCTTCGTGGGGCTTTTTGCTTCTACCACCTTGTCTCCTGGTCTCCGCATGTTTTTGAAGTCTGTTTCCCTGCTTGTATTCCCTCCAGGTGGATTTCGTGGTAGTTTCAGCTTTGCTTGGCGACAGTACAGCGCTTGTCGTCGACGGGGGGGGACCCCAAAGCCTTTTCCTTGTGCTTGTTTTTTGGGCTTCCTTCCCTCCCATGCGGGTTTCAGATGTCGTATATCAAAAAGGGGCCTAGGACTTTGGTATCGCAAAATTGAGACCCCAGCCTTGTTTTTGCCAGGGAGCCCCACTGGTCAAGGGTCTCCAAGTTTTTCCCCCCTGTTTGGGTTTCTTTGTCTTTGTGTGTCTTTCAGCGTAATCTCCCAATTTCCAAGGGCTCTTGATGGTTTTCGTGACTTTTGGGAAATGGCCTGGTTGGCAAATAAAGACCACAGACCCGGCCACTTTTCCTTTCCTCATGAAAACTCCGTGTTTCTTTGGCTTGAATTTCATTCTGGATGAGGCAACTATGTCGCCCCAGCCTCTCCAGCACATGCCGTGGGCTCGTCTTCTCTGGATGAAAACACGTTTTTCATCCTAAGGCCCTTTAGAGGGGCTCTTGTACCTCGCCAAGGTTGTTTTTTCTGCTTGTTTTTTGCTGCTTTTCAAGAGAGTTTCCCTTGCCAGCACGAACAGTATTGGGGGAAAAGACAGCCCATTGCAATACCCATTCCCAATTTGATCCTCTGTTTTGTACTCCTTGGGAAGAACCCCATTGGAAGATTTAAAATACTTCTTGAGCATGCGCCCCATTTCTTTGGCAAAAGGTACATTTCAAGAGCCAACTGTATCCCTTTATGGGCACGATCATATGCGTTTGCCCAAACAAACCACACACTCCAGGGCTCTCTTTTTGTTTTTGCTTTTTTTGCGTCCCAATCATTGGGGTGTTTACACACCCCAGCCCCCTGGGATGCCCCTTTCTGGCTACAATCCAAAAAACTTGTTTTCCCTCAGGTACTTGGGCAGCCTTCTGCTTTACAGAAAAAGAAGATTTTCCCTTCGAGTTTTTGTAGTTTATATTGGCCTGAACTGGGTTTTGGGCCTTGATTTTGCTCTTTGGGGGATGTAACACCCCTGCCGTCATCCCTCCGCTGATTTCTGTTTTTCCAAGCCAATCGCAGCACCTTAGGCCACCCAGCACTTGGGACTTTTCTTGTAAAGGGTAAGGTTTCCCGTTTGGCTTGGTGATGTTTTTGGCTCGGCTTTGTCGACCCACATTTTTATTTCCGCAACGTTGGGGGTTGCCAGAATTTTTTTCTAGGGGGGGTGGCCACCCCAACCCTTGAATGTTGGTGGTCTTTGCTCTGTGGGTCGGTTTTTTCCCAAACCCTCAAGAACCCTTTTGTCCACACTTAGGGCCCCCGTTTTTGGCTGCTCGAACAGTGTTCTGCAAGGGGAAGGGGTCTCTGAAGAAGCGCTTTGTTTCTTTTTTTTTTTTGTTCTTCCTTTCCTCGCAGATTCCGCTTGCTGAGGGCCTGTGTTTTTCTTTTAGGTTTTTCCCCAGTTTTTTCCAAGCCCTTTTTTTCACTGGCAGGCGGCTTCATTTGAATCTTGAGGTTTTTCTTTGGACCTGATCTTGTCCATCTTTTCTTGGCGTCGGATTTCTTTGGAGGTGTTTTCTCTTTGGGTATTTTGCTCCATAGGCGTCTTCATGTGGCATCACAATGCCCCCCATATGTGGCTAGTTTGTGTTCCGGGGGGTTTTTTTTCCCCTATCAGGCATGAGTTTTTGGACGATTTTTGCATCCAGTTCTCCCAATCTTCAGTTTCGTTTGCTCGTGGCAGGTTGGTTTCAGGGCCTGGCATCGAGGGCCTGTGAAAATTCCTACCAAACCAAAGGTGGTTCCCTTTTGGCACTGTTTTTTTAAAAACCTTCCCTTGGTCTTCCGACGTCTTATCTGCTGATGCGTGCCCCCCTTTTTTTCAGATGAGTTTCACACACCCCTTTGTTCTGGGTCTTCATCCCCCGGTGGTAGCGAAACCTTTCCACAGACAAAAGGATATTTCTTTGGTCCATGTTCATAGTCCTTTTTGGGGTTTTTCAGTCATGATTGGTTGAGCCCCCGATGGTTTCATCATTCTCCCCCCTTTTCCCCCACTTTATCCCCACAGTTCGGTGAAAATTTAGTAAAAGGGGATGATTAATTTTCCCTTTTTTCATTATACTTTTTTTGCCCTTCCTATTTTTATGCTAAATAAAGTTTTTGTTTAGGAGTTGGGGGATGAAAAAAAGCTTTTTTTTTTTTTTCTTTAATTAAAAAGTTGCGGTTTGCTTAGAGAAAGCAAAAAGGCGTAGTTGCTATGGAACGATATTCATTTTTGGAGTTGAAAAAGGAAAATAATGGTGGATTTTGTTTCCGTTTTGGTTTATTGAAAATTTTTAAGCTAGCAATGCGGCTAACGCAAATTACAACTTCTTTTAGACCATTGTGTTCCAAAGAAAAAAAGCAAAAAAAACGTTTGAGGCCGAGATTTTTTTAAACCAAATATTGCAGAAGGGTTGGGTTTTGTGAAATAATAAAAATTTTGTTAAAAAACGATTTTTTTCCTTTTTGATATTTTGGATTTTGATTGACATCTTTCTGTAGAACGGGTTTAATCTTCGCTGTGTTTTGACCCGAAAGCTTTTTCCCTAACTTTTTGCTGAAAAAATCTTATGTTTTTTATCAAAACGAAGGGGGGAGGGGAAATCAAACTATATATGTCCCTTTTTATACACCTCCAGTCTGTTTTTCAATGTTCAAGGAAGGTGCTTGAGTAAAAACCCGGAAAAGGCGGTTCCAAATTTACCACTGTTGAGAGAATTTGTCGGAGACTTGTCTGCATCTTGTTTTTTTTTTTTTTCAGCTTAAAGCAATTTCCCCGGTGATTGTCCCAATCTCTTTCTCAAACAAGGGTTTTCCAACATTAATCATTGTTACTTTGCCCTTCTATAAATTCCTCAAATTTCCTTTTGTAAACATCGGGTAGTTTCATCTTTTCTAGCCTTTTTTCATAAAATCAAACCTTTCGGTAAATTGTGTGGCCCCAACCTAGTGGTAACAATGGAAACAGAAAAGTAAGAAAAAAATGTGAACTTGTTTGCGACTGTACGTGAGCGCGAGCGAACTGGCACCTTTTCTGTGCGTGCAATTGTGGAAACCCTAGTTTAAGTGGTAGGCATCTGTGTAATGGCACTGTGGTTTTAAAAACCTTAGCAGATTTCTGCCGATCCCCCTATCCTTTTCCCACTTTTCACCCAAAACCGCCCCAAGGATGATGAAACGAGTCCCAACAGTTCATACACAACTTTGTCGGGGGTAAAGAATAAAAATTATGTTTCTTTAAAGGCAAATTTTTTGAAAGCCAAAAGTTCAACCCGAAAAGAACACCAAGCAAGCGCTCGCTGCTGCTGAAAAGAACAAAATTGGGCAACCCCGTATGGTATCAAAACCAATAATAAAATTTAAGGACCACTGTCACTGCCTGAAAATCAAACAGGCAGTAACACCAAAACCGTAGCATCGAAAACAAATGACCGGCGAGGCCATATAAGAACGAAAACCCCCGAATACTAAAAAAAAGCGGAGCGACGGGAGGGGCCCCCCCCCTGCTGGGCTGTATTTGTAATCCCAACAATTTCAACTTGAACCAAACACGCACAACTTAAAAAAACCAAAAAAAAAAAACACCTATCCAACTTCCAATTAATCACAAAAAGAAAACAAATGCATTAAATATATCAATGAAAAAACACCGCAAATATTCATTTCAAACACCATGCATATAATTCCCCAATTCACACAAAAAACCAATACATTTTCTTTCCAACAAAAATCCACCCACCCCCCCTTTTTTCCCCCAAAATCGGGGTTAAGCCAACCACCCCCCCCCCTCCCATTACGCTTCAGCAAAACCCATCCTTCTTTAAAAAAAAGAGGCGTACGAAATAATTTTTTCTAAAATAAAAAGAAAAAAAAGAAAAAAAAAAAACCTAAAAAAACCTCATCAATTTTCAATATACGAAACTTATGGTTTGATGGATTTTAACCGGATAAAATCCCACGGTTTTTTTTTTTTTTAAATTCTTTTTTCAACGAACGAGGGAGACACAAGCAGTGAAAACCACTACCACCCCACAACCGAATTCGGCGCGGCGCGCGCCAGACAAATTTTCCCCCCCGCTGAAATGTGCGCGCATCAAGATATGAACCTCCCTCTCACTCCTCCCCCCCTTGTCTAAACCGGCGCGATTTACGGCCCCAATCCTCTGTGGTGTGGTTTTTTGTTTTTTTGTTTGTTTCATATTATACTCTCCAAAAAAACTTGAAAATATTGTAATTTGGATTTGTTGTGAAAAAAAGGGATGTAGTGAAATTGTCATATCATATTTTGTAAAGCAACCATGCATTACAAACCTGCAATTCCGTGCTTTGAAGCCCAAATGCCCGTCGGGGCTGATGTTACAATCAATTCCTAATTTTCCCCAAAATTTGCCTTTCACGTGACAGTGGTGAGCTTAATCGGCATTCTGCCGCTTTTTCCGTTTGGGTATAAAAATCCAAACAACCAGGGTCAAACAATGCCAAACACTCTCCCCGGCAAAAGAAAAATGCCAAGTTTTGATGTCAACCAAAAACGAAATTTGGACGTTTGCAAGCAGGGGCCCCATCCAAGGCGTGGCAAGGCCTTTGGTGTGCCCAGACAGACCTTGTCATTATGGCCCGTTACAACTCGCTCCAGGTGAGGGACAGGCTGAGGCAGGTCGACCAGGGTCACTAGTGCTCAGGTGGTTACACCCTGGCCCCACCTTCGAGCCGCACTACAACGGAACTCCCCAGCGCTCCAAATTGGGGGCATCGGAATTTTGATAAAAACGTTTCGAAAATCGTCTCAGGGAGCCCGGCCTTTTTGTCGACACCATTGCGGAATATTCTGAACCAGGTACTTGGCCACGTCTTCAGGGGTCCGATACAGGTGGGGGGGCCACGTGCACGTGGAGAACAGTTTTTTCACTGAAAAGTCACGGTTCCCCCTTAGGAGGTTGATGGGCGTGCACGAATTTTCCAAGTCAGGAACGTTTTTCCCCCAACTGCATTCGCCCGTGGACCATTTTGGTGATGGTAGTGTTTTGGTGTGGGGAGGAAAACGGCACAATGGGAGGGCTGACTTTTGCATTTTGGGAGGGTTTAAAAGGGGCCCGATACGGGATGAATCCGCAGCCTCAGTTGTCCCCCCAGAAACCCCCAAAGGAGGGAATTTTCCGCACGACAAAAGTCGCCCGCATGCTGCTCGGTCGTCTTTATTTCCTGAAGCCAAAATGTCCAAACTCGCCCTGGCCCGCCTGTTCCCGTCTGAATCCAATTGAACATTTGTGGGATGCCTGGTCGAGCTTTTCACCCGAGGAACCCCCACCCCACAGACACCCCCGAGCTTCTTTAGGCACCCAGCACGGGGGCACCCATTCCACAAAAGTTATTGCAAACCTGATTTCGTCGAGGGGCCCGATGCCACAGTGATTGACCCAATGGGGTCATACCCAAAAATGACTTTTGTGACCCTGCGCTTTTACTGTCTGAGGTTTTCTTTTCAGTCAACAGATTAAATGTTTTTAACACGTGTCCCCTTGGGAATCAATTAGTAATGGGCATATTTGTTTTTTGAATCAAACCCATTTTGGCAATAAAAAAAAATTAAAACCCGGGGTCAAATTTTTTTTTTTGGGAAAGGGGATATATATACTAAACGAATCGCGCTTCTTCACTTCGCCATGTACAAAAAGACGCGTTTCGATCCAGAAAACATCTCCTCCAAAATCCCCCCTTCAATGAAAACCTGCCCTACACTTTTCACCTGGAGTTACGATGCCAACGAAGACAAACAGGACAAACACCCCCCCAGAGCAACCCCACCGGGGAAACCCTCGTCCCCCCTTTAAAGGGGTGGGGCACTGGTGGAGACACCCCACACAAAGTAACTTCTTTAGGGAAACCCCCACTGTCACAAGGACACACCGATGGGTTTCCTGGGAGCCCTAAACAAAGTGGCAAAACCGCCCCCCCACCGAACGCTGGATCGAAAACCCCGTCTCGAGCAGGAAGTTTTGAAACAATAAATCAACAGTCAAAAAAACAGCGACCTTAGAGTTGACGAATCTAAACTGAAACAAAGGGCCCACCTTGACTTCGCCCGTATCATAACCCCCAGGGAACGGCACGAAAAACCAGATAGGGGCAAAAATAAGAAATCGGGTACAGACTCGAAAACCCAATTGCCAAGATCAATCCAATAAGCCCCGGGGTGGTGAGACCCATTTTCCCAATAGGGGAAAATGGTATGGCACAGACTCTAGTTTATAAATCCCCCCAATATCATCGAAACCACCAACAGCTTGTCAAAAAGACAAATTTTTAAAAACATAACAAGCACGTTTCCCAAATAGTTGGTCAAAAAATACCCAAAAATACCAAGGAAAGACCAAAAAATAAAGAATGGTAAGTAAAAATGGCAAAAAAACTTACCTCTTTGTCGAAAAATCCCCAAAAATGATTGCCCCAAAAAACCAAAAAAAAAAAAAACATGACGAAAAATAATTTCGACAGGGGAAAAAAGAAAGAACTGCCCGGAAAAAATCCGCCTTAAATATGCAAAATTTATGTCCCTTTGAATGCCGGCGTGGACTTTTTCTTCTCTCTCTCTCTTTTTTTCTTCCTGTTTCGTTCTCCCCCCCTTTTTCTTCTTTTGGAGTACGCAAAAGATGGGATGGTAAAATGGGGGGATGAGCCCGGTAAAAGTGTGTTGTTGGGGTTTACGGTCAAGTTGTTAGTGGTGTATTAATTGAGAAGTTTGTGAAAAGTTAGTGAAGGGAAAGAGAATAAAGATGTGGAGTGGGGGGGCCAGAATGGATTTTTTGGAGGGAAATGTGGAAAGGAAGGGAAGGAAGTGAAGGGAATGAGGAGGGGTAAAGGTTGCGGGGGGGGGAAATTTCTGTGTGTTGGTGGTGGTTTTTTGGACGTTTGCATAACCAGATATGTCTGGGCTGCCACATGGTTTTAACGAGAGAATGTAGAAGGGTTCGGGTGGAAGAGCGGGGGATGGAATGCACTTTTCGTTTCAAAAGGTTAACGAATGGAAACGGGTCAGGAAGTCAAAAAGATGGGGCGATGACGGAAAAAAGAAAGGGGGTGCAGCAATCATGAATGGGGCAGTTTTGAACGAATGCTAGGGGGCCGGCGGACAAAATGAAAGTGAATTGGTAGTGATACTGATCTCTTGAAAATTTTTGTAGTACCAGGAGGGATTCTAAGTAAGATTCGAAACGAACCCGGACCAAAAGTTTAAAGAGAAAATTGGGAAAAAGCACGCAAGTGGAACAAAATCGAACCAAAATTTAGACGATGGAAAAAGCAGATGACACAAATATTCAATACAATCCATCTCTGGCAGCTCTTTCAAATAAAGTAGACACATTAAGAAGATAGAGGGAAAAAAAAAAACACAAATTCAGACACCTTACCAGCCCAGTTTAAGAGCTAGCGACACAAAACAAACAACAGGCAAATACGGGGCAGTTCAATTTAGACGAAACACAGGAACGCTTGGCGGCGTAGACGTTGGAGGAGAAAAAGGACAAAATTGAAAGGTTTTTCCCGTGGAACAAACCCAAAGTTCTAGGCTAAAAAAAGGGACGAAGGGGTGGCCGAGAAATTTCAAGACATTGTCAAAGGGGTATGGGAAAATCTGAAGGAGGAGGGCTGGGGGGGAAACAGACCGTGGAAAAGGGGCCCCCGACTGGGAAGGGGTTTTAACCCAGCAAAAAAAAGCCTAGGGCCCGTGATAACCAAAAAAGTTCATGGGGGGGCGCCTGCGGGTCTGAGGAACCGGGAGGCCCGGGAAACCATGGCGAAGGGATCGCGGGAGCAGGGGCCGGACAAAGGGGGGCCAACAGACAAAAAAGGAGCTAGGGAACGGGCAAGTCCGGTTACTTGCGGGGGAAGCTGTACGTGGGGAAAACCCATCCACCGGCGGGGACCTACGGGCCGGAGCGGCCCCAGGACCGCGGAGCGGACCTACGGATCAGGGAGCGGACCTAGCCAGCGGTGCGGCCCCCGGACCGCGGAGCGGACCTGGGACCAGGGGGAGCGGACCTAGGGATCAGCAGAGCGGACCTAGGATCAAGGGCGGACTACGGCCCAGGGGTGCGGCCCCTCGACAGCGGAGCGGACCCCAAATTGAGGGCAGGAAGGGGCCCGGGGTACCCCACAGAAGTCTTCAAGAGACAAATAAAAATCGTGGTTAGGGGAAAGAGTGTTGGACATCACGGGTGGAGCTACAAAGAATGAGGAAAATGGAGTGAAAATGGGGGGACTGAGAGAGAGAAGAGACTGGGGAGAGCAAAGGGAGAGGGAAAGGTAAAGAGTTGAGAAGGAGAAAAAGTGGATGAAGAAAGGAAGAGAGAAAGAAAGAAAGCAACCGAGCAGATTAACAGTGAGAGTCCAGTAGTGATGACAGGGGGTGAAATGGGGTGAGGAGAGAGTGAGGCGGAAAGGGAGGTATGCGAGAGTGAAAATTGTGGCAGGAGGGACGGGAGGGGAGGAGGGGGGGAGATCAGGGGTTTTTTGGGACAGGGTACGGGAACCTCTGCAGATCCCCAAAAACAAAGATAGAGAGAGGGTAATAAGATGCATGGGGGGAGAAAAGGGAGGGGGAAAGGGGAGAGGGGGTGCGTCTGGGAAAGGGGTAAGAATGAAGGTATGCAGTAACACACAACACAGAAACACGTGTCACCCCCGCCCCCATTTCCGACAGAAACCCACGTGCACACAGGTCACCGCAAAAAATCCAAAACCAAAACAACCAGGCCCGATCAGAACCCCTTTGGGACCCCGGGGTAAAGGGTTTCTGGCCGAGCAGCGGCGCGGGGGTCGGCGAGGCGAAAATTGACAAAACCATACCCCGGCGCGACAGACAAGTGGTCACTGTGGTAAAAAAGACAGAGCCCCTAGCAAAAAGGGGGGAAAGGAGAGGTTGGACAGGGGGGGGGGCTCGCGGCAAACAACTCTGGACGAAACAGTGCAATTCAATGCAGTGTACAGCTGGGGGGACAGCGAGGAGGGGGGCGAGTGGGGGGGAGGAGGGAGAGAGGGAGGACAAGCAAAAAAAACAAAATTTTCTTCACACACCAGTACACGAAGGACCCCTAAAACAACAATACACACGCACGAATTAACTACGAAGGGGGAAAAGGTAAAATGAGGGGAGGCCACGGCCTTTCACAGGCCCCCACAGACCAAAAGAATCAAGAGAACAAAGAAAAAACACCAGAATACACCCTGAAAATGGGAACGAGGAGAAGCGAGTGGGAATGAAAAAAAAAAGGAAGATAGAGTGGGAAAAAAAAAACCTATCCTTTGTTGGGAATGTGGGGGGGTTATTAGAAAGTTAACGGGAACCCGACTTTTTAGAATTTATACATTTTTGATCTGTGCTGTTTAACAGAAACTTTACTTAAATTTTTTTTTTTTCGAATTTAAAATTCCAGGAGTTTTGCAAAAACATGTCCAGCGGCAATTTCTAGAATGGGGGACCCTGGGGGGAACAATCCTGTTGATAAAAAAGGAGTTATCTGAAAATGTCCGCTGATAAATACTGACATGGAAAATGTATCTGTGGGGAAGTTAATGAAAAAACTATTGCATTTTGAAAAAGACATTTTATTTTTTGGGCATATTCATCCAGTAGATAGTAAAAAATTATTCTGACAAAAATTACTCATGCACATAGAACTAATTGAACAATATATATTTGCACAAACAGAACAAGGGAAAAAACTTCCTTACATCATTGGAGGAATTTTATGCCGTATTGGGGGGAAAAGGGGTTGGTATCGATATGAAATAGATTACGGAAAAAGAACAGGCCGTGTATGCACGTAGGTTAAAAGTCCCCCCACAA
>JAMYXO010008206.1:5000-7500 GCA_033310375.1 Conus canariensis
TTCACTACTGTTATTTTCCCTAGTGGTGTTAGCTGTCTTTTTTTCCAATGTGATAAAATCCTTTTCATCTGGATTAATTTGTCATCATAGTTGATGGTGCTAATGGACTTTGTATCAATTGAAAATTTAATGCCAAGTATCTTGAAGATTCCCGGGTCCCAGATGAAGTTTTTATCGCGCATAAACCTTAAATTGCAGTTTTTTCTGCTACCTATCCAAATGATCTGAGTTTTATCAAAGTTCATGTTTAGTCCTGACATTTCAGCAAACTGTGTCAGCACGGCAATGGCTTCATTAAATGAATTTTCGCTGCCGTCCAAACACAAAGCAGTGTCATCTGCAAATTGCGACAATAAGCTTTCCCTATTTTGAATTTTTATGCCCTTGATTAAATTGTTATGTCTGATCTTTAGTGACAGTATCTCTGCACAAAGAAGGTAAAGATACGGGTATGACGGGTCACCTTGTCGAACACCACGTTCTATTGCAAACCAGCTAGAATATTGACCGTTGACAGAAACACAAGTATTAATATGTGAATAAAATGTTTTGACCCAGTGAATCATATCTGGGCCAAAGTTGAAAAAATCCAAGCATTTGTGCAAAAACGACCATGAAATACTGTCGAAGGCTTTCTCAAAGTCTATTGACAGAAACATACCTGGGATGTTTTTTCTATCAGCATATACTAAGGTATCGTATAACATGCGAATATTCTCACCTATGTAACGACCTTTCAAGAAGCCCGTCTGGCTTTCATGGATAATGGAAGGCAAGACAGACTTCAAGCGGTTGGCAATGCATGCTGATGCAATTTTATAGGAAATATTTAGTAATGAGATTGGACGCCAGTTTTTTACAAAACGTTTTGGTTTGCCTTCCTTAGGTATGCATATAATGACACCTTGACGTTGTGTTACAGAAAGTTCAGCATCAATAAAACCTTCGTTTATAGATCTAACAAGAAAAGCTCCAATATCAACAAAGAAGAACTTATAGAACTCAGCTGTAAAGCCGTCAGGGCCAGGGCTTTTACCATTTTTCATAGATTTCAAAGAGGCCGCTGCTTCCGTATACGAAATTTTTCCTTCTATGCTATGCTTATCTGTGTCAGTTAATTTTGTTGCTTCCGGTATATGAGATGTTAAACAAAAATCACGCACAGTCCTGTGGGAATATAGTTGTTTGTAAAATTGTTGTACTTCTTTCAAAATGGTTTCTTGTTCTGAGATAATGTTACCAGACTCTGTTTCCAAAAAGGGCATCGTTTTATCGACAAAATTTCTTTTTTCAAGGTTACAAAAATACTTACTGACCTTTTCACCTTCATTTATCCATCTGACTCTGGAGCGAATTAGTTTGCCTTCGATTCGCATATTTCTTATTTCTTGTAGTTGTATTTTTAAGTTCTCTAGTTCATGCATGTTATTATCATTGACATTCTCTTCGATTCTTTTAATCTGTTTTTCTAAGTCATTCTCTTGCTGATTTGTTGACCTTTTCTTAAAAGTTGCATAAGAAATTGTTCTACCTCTTATTTCTAGTAGTAGAGTCTCAAAGAACAATTTATCACTTATTGTAAATGTTAAATCATCATTAGCAACATTGTCAATATCGGCCATGTTGTATACTGGTACAGCATATTGCTGTTTGATGTTGGTAATTACTTTTTTAATTTCTACTATGTACTGTTCATCTTTTAATAGTGAATTGTTGAATTTCCAGAAAGGTCTGTCACGTTTTAATTCATCTATTTTTAAGGATAACTGCACCAGTGAGTGGTCAGATCGATAGCCTGGTTTGACATCAATACCCTTGACGTCATTCATTATATCCTCTGAACATATAAAATAGTCTAGCCTGGCCTGCTTAATTGTATTGAATTTACGCCAGGTATATGAGCGTTTGTCTGGATATAATGTTCTGTACATGTCGTAAAAACCATAACGTCCCATAATATCAATGATTTTCTTACGGGTCCTCTGACGGTTTGCTGTGCTCTTATAATTACGAACATCCAATTTTAAATTTAGTGCACAATTCCAGTCTCCTCCAACAATAACTTGTTCACTGTTGTTGGTTTCAATCAACTCAAAAATCTTGTCAAAAAAGGCTGGGTCATCTCCGCTGCTTGGGCCATAAATGTTTACTATAGTAACATTCTTATTTGGCAATTGCACATTCATAAAAATATAGCAACCATCTTGATCTCTAATTACGTTAGTTATTTTGTATTCAAAATTGTTATTAAAAAGTACTGCAACACCGTTCTTGTTTGTGTCCTCGCCACTAATCCATACATTGTAACCCCAGTTTGATCTAATAAAGTTTTCAGATTCAGTTTTCCAGTGGGTTTCTTGTAAAAGATAAATGTTGCAATTCTGTTGTCTCAAAAAATCAAAAACATCTTTTCTTTTTCTCATATCATTCAGACCATTACAGTTGAAGGTACATATCTTTAAAACACTATTTTCTTCCATCAGTAGCACAAATTAGTAAT
>JAMYXO010008206.1:10000-11140 GCA_033310375.1 Conus canariensis
TTCTATCTTTTTTCTCAAGAAGGAATTTTCTTTTCTAATCTCAAAGATTTCCGCAAGAACCATTTCTAATTGTGCCGTGACCCTCCCCGTCTCCCTCCTTCCATCCTCCATGGCTATCTCCATCCTGTTTAATGTGGTGATCACTGTATTATCACTGTTGTTCTCTGTCAAGATTTCCGTTTCATCCCCAGCCGTCTTTTTTCCGCTAGTCGCCTTATTACTTGCAAAGTCAGTTATTTTGTGTTGCTGATCTGAAGTCCGTCTTCTTTTACTTAACGAGCGTTCTCTGCACTTGTCTTCTTCACCAACAAAACGAGAGTCACTGTGATCACTGGTAGTAGGGCTTTCGCTTCCTTGCGCCGGACCACTTTTATGTCTTTTATTGCTTCTAACCTGGCGAGTCGGTGTTGTTTTTTTAGGACCCATGTTATTCCAGATGTAGACAAGGGGGAAAGAAAAGTATATTTCTTGAAGAATGCAGCGAAATGATCCGAGGGAGAAAGACAACAGCAGCAAAGCTGTACTCGCAATGTTGACCTAAACACACTGATACAAACCGTCTTTTTCACAAGTCACAATCATCTTTAAAAAAAAAAAAAAAACTTAATTTCAATAAATTAACAAGCTCTTGAAAGAATATGGTCAACAAATACGAGGCACCGCCGTCCCTTCAAACAGAATTAACTGGGGCATATTTCTCATCTGCAGTATGAAGCCCGGAAAAGGAACACTCAGGTCATTGCGTGCGGAGCGTTGACAACACACGTCCGTCTCCGACAGTGAACAGCGGTCAAGTCACTACTTCATTTTTAAAAAATATATTAGTTAAAAAATTTTTTTTTTTTTTTTTTTTTTACTTCATTTTAAAAAAATATTTTTTAACTAATATATATATATATATATATATATATATATATATATATATATATATATATATATATATATATATATATATATAATGTATGATCAGGTGCAGAGAAAAACGACGTATCGTGTGTACAGTGTTTCCTTTTTTTTCTCTACCACTGCTAAAATCTCGATTTTTGGTTTCTCGTGAGCGCCTTTTACATTGCAAGACAAATAAATTCGTGTGAGGCAGCCGTCTCCTTCCGGATCTAGTGTGCACGCTTCCAAGGACCC
>JAMYXO010008207.1:0-11136 GCA_033310375.1 Conus canariensis
TTGGGGGGGGGGAAAAAATAAAAAAAAAAAAGATTGGTTTTTTGAGATTTAGGTTGGGGGAAAATGGGTTGGAAGGTTTTTTTTTTTTTGAGTTGTTTTTTTTTTATGGGGGGTATTAGGGATTGTTTTGGAGTTAGGTTGAGTTTGAGTTGTAATTTAGTGGTTTTTTAAAGGGTTTAAAAAGTTTTTTAAATTTGTAAAGGGCGGGTTTTTTCCAGTCAAAAGTGGATGTATAAACGGTTTGAAACCTTCAGGGGAAATTCCTGTTTGGTTTTATTTTTCCTTATCCAGTTTTTGGGGAAAACGTTTGATTTTTTGTGCGTACATGACAATTTTCTGTCTCTCTCTGTCTCGTCTGTCTGTCTGTTTCTGTACCATCTCTCTCTCCCTCTGTGTCTGTCTTCTGTCGTTGTCTGTCTGCGCCTCTCTCTCTCTCTCCCCTCTCTCTCTCTCTCCCCTTCTCTCTCCTCTCTCTCTCTCGCCCATCTGTCCTTTTTCCCTGTTTTTTTGTCGGTCTGTCTTTCTGCATCCCCCCCCCCTCTCACTCTCTTTTTCTCTGTCTGTAAGGGTTTGAATTGTTACTAGTGTTGTGTCTGAATGAGTGTGTGTGGTGTGTGGTGTGTGTGTGTGTGTGTGTTTTGTGTGTTGTGGTGTTTTGTGTGTGTGAGAGAGATAGCAACAGCTCCGAGCGCGCGTGAGAGCAAGCGAGCGAGCGAGAGAGAGAAGGAGAGAGGGGGAAGAGAGAGAGAAAAGGGAGAAGAGAGAGAGAAGGGGGAGAGAGAGAGAGGGGAAGAGGCTTTCACCCCTCTTTTTGAGTTACAGACTACAAAAATTTTTTATGAAAAAAAATATAGGGTGTCGTAAATGTTCTGCTGTTTATGTTGGGCGGGATTGTTGTTATTGTGAAATAAAGTGAGTTACTTTTCACCGCAGACATTGAAAGCAGAACCAAGCCAACAGAACGAAAAATAATAAAGCCTATCAGCCACCCCCTGCATAAGATGCACCAGATGGGGAAAAGGCCTAAAATCTGCTTTTAATGTTTTCAGAAATTTTTTTTAATCAAAAAACAACTTTTCCGTGGAATGGTGGTCACTAAACGCGTTTTATTTTATACACGGGTAAAAAAAATTTTGATTTTTTCCAGTAAAATTACAACACTTTTAACATTCATCATTTTTTTTAAAATGAATAAAATTTCCCTGCATTTCTACCAATCGGAGCAACGCATGAGTAGCCTCCCTCAAGATACACGAAAAAATTTGGTCACATATAAACTAACAGCCAATACACATAGAAATGTGAACAATTGCAGTAATCAACCCAAATGAACCCACGTAAAAGCGGCAAACAAAAGAGTCATTTTCCCCACATGTCGACCTTCCGAAACTAGGTCCTTCAGTTTGTCAGCAGTGCACGCCCCCTTTTCACCCCAGGGAACTGAGACAAGCCATAGACAACCTGCCTTCCCACCCCCAGCTTCTCCCCCTTTTTTTTCCCACCCCTTTCCCAATGTCAGCCCCCGCGCCTTACGGGTGAGTTGTTCCAACTTTTAAACACCCTCACTACAGCATCATTACCACCAGCAAAGCATCCTAAATCAGCAACATCGCTTTCCCAATTACAACAAGCATAGCATTGCAAATTGAGCATAGCATCCCTGATACACCTCACCAACACACCATAACCCGAATTAGCACAGGATCCCAAAGTGGCGGGGGGAATCCCCAAGTTGGAGCTTACATTCCAATCGGGAGCACAGGTTCAAATGAGTCGAAAAGGCCCCTTTTGAAAGTAGAAACCCCGAACTGGAGTTGGATTCCAAATTTCCGAAACGCATCCCAAAACTAGAAAAAGAGCACAAGTTCAGCAAGCCTTTACTCTAAAGTTTAGCAGCATGCTCCCGTGGAGCAAGGGATTGCCCAACGGAACATGGCATTTTGAATGACCCGTTTGGAGGTGTACGGACAGCAAAACCAAATGACCCCTTTTGGGGGTATAGCGGGATAGCATCCTAAATGACCTGTTTGGTGGGATAGCGATATAGATCCCATATTACCTTTTTGGGGGTATACGATATAGCATCCTAAAGACCGTTTGGGGGTATAGCATCTTAAATGAGCTTTTTTTCATAGGCGGAAAGCATCTAAAATTGCCGTTTGGCGGAAGCGCTAAAACCTACATTACGTTGGGGGGTATAGCGGGAAACATCCCGAAAGCAGTTTGCGGGATAGCGGTATTAAAAATCCCCCAAATTAGCAGTTTGGGGGTATAGCGGTTTATAAAATCCAGAAAGCATTTGGCGGTTTTAGCGGTATAACATCCTAGAAAGCAGTTGCGGTATAGCGGATAACATCCTAAATTAGCAGTTTACGGTATGCGGGGGATAACATCCTCATTTCAGTTGGCAGTATGCGGATAAGCATCCTCTAAGCAGTTTGGGGGTTTTTGCCGTATAACATCCCTATTAGCAGCTGGCGTATAAACGGGTAACACCTCTATTATTTTGGCGGTATAGCGGTAAAGCTCCCTATTAGCAGCTTTGGGGGTTTTTAGCGGGATAACATCCTCTATTACGTTTGGGGTATAGCGGATAACATCCCTTTTTACAGTTTGTGGTAGAGCGGTTGCATCCTAAATTTGCATTTGACGTATAACGGGTTTCACCCAAATTAGAGTTTTCGTTTTAGCCAAAAATCCAAATTGAGAAATTGGGGTATGCGGCAAAACATCCTAAACTAGCATTTGGCGGTATAGCGATATAACTTTTTTAAAAAAAACAGACTGGCATATGCGGTACGCATCCTAAATTAAAGCGCAGCCCCAGATTAGTAATACACCCCCATTTGCACCTAGCTTTTTAAAGACCAGAAGCCACACCCCGAAACCGAAAGAAGAATCGATTGCGCCGCTTTTAAAAATTGGTTTTTTTTGCGTCACCTCACTGAAGAGCGGAAAAAAAGCAGACACAACACACACCCACACAACAACACACACACACACACACACAAAACCCCACACACACACCACACACACCACACACGCACCAAAACGCACGCACGCACGCACCACGCACGCATCAACTCTCTCCTCTCCCTTTCCTCTCTCTGTTTCTTCTCCCCCCCCCCCCGTTCTCTCTCTCCCTTCACTATAGTGTGTTTTCATTGTGAAGGGAATACATGCGTGTGTGTCCGTATTGTCTTTTTTATACTCTGGTTTTGTTAGGTCTTTTTTTTTCCCAAAAATGTGCATGTTCTCCCCCAGTTTACGCTTACATTGAGCTTGCACGAGCGCGCAAGCACGCCGGCGGCACGCACACCACAAAAACCACCACAACACACACACACACACACACCACACACACACACCCCCACACACAAGGCGTGCGCTACGTAAAACACACCACACAGACAACCACACACGCGTATATTAAAAGGCTGACCCCCACACACACACACACACACACACACACCACACACACACAACACACAACCACGCACACACAACCACCGCCACCACACACACAAAAACACCACACTCACAAACACCACGCACGCACGCCATATTCACACACCACAACACAACACACACCACACACCACACAAACACACACAACAAAAACACTCATGCCGCGCCTTTCTCGCGCTCCTTACCGAAGACAGCAAATAAAACACGGGAAGGAAACGTGTCAAAAAAAGAGAAAAAAAAACAACAAAAAAAGGAACAACAATGACAGTGTCTCCTATTTCAAACAAACATAACTTTTTTTTTTCTGCCCATTCACCACACAGTAAAACAAACATTTTCCCTTCATTCCACGTCCTCTCTGTGGCCATACATTTCGGCTCCTTCGAACACAGTACACCCACCCCGTGTCAGGGGTCAGTTTCGGCGGGCCACGGGGAGTAGGGAAAATAAAATGGGGCGCTCCCCGAAAAGGGGCCACACGTTTGAGAAGATACAATCACCACGGCCCCAACGTCATTTCTTGGTTAGCCAAAAAAATAAAGTGGGATTTTTTTTTTTTTTTTTTAATCGGAAACGGGGGTTTAAAGGGGTATAATTTTATTGTGTGGTGTGTGTGGTGTGTGGGGGTGGTGTGTTGTGTGTGTGTGTTTTGGTTTTGTGTGTTTTTCGCGCGCGTGCTGCGTGCGTGCGCGCGCGTGTTGATGTGCTAGGTCTGTGCGGTGTGTATGTGCGGTTCCCGGCTTATTGTGTGTGCGTGTTGGGTGCGTGTGTGCAGCGTGCATGGGGAGTTTTTGTGTGTGTTGTTGGTGTGTGTGTGGGGTGTGTGTGTTGTGTGTGTGTGGTGTTGTGTGTGTGTTTGTAGTTGTGTTGTCGTGTGGAGGAGTGAGTGAGTGTTTCAGATGTGTGGTGTGTGTGTGTGTGTGTGTGTGTGTGTGTGTGTGTGTGTGTGTGTGTGCGTGTGCTGCGGGTTGATGTGTGGTGTGTGGGGTGTGTGCGTTGTTTTTGGGGTTTGGGGGTGTGTGTGGTTTGTGTGTTTTTTTTGTGTTGTGTGCTTTGAAGAAGTAAAAAGAAAGGAAAAAGGGAAGAAAGAACGAAGGGGAAAAAAGCAAAAGGAATACGGGTGTAAATTTTAAGTAAATACCTAAAATACAATTGAATGAGAAAGTAGTACGTAAAAAACTGAATTGGGGGTTAAGTACTTTATCATTAAACGAAAGAGGGAAGAAAGCGAGAAAAAAAAAACAAAAACAAAACAACAAAAACGAATAAAAAAAAAACAAAGAAGGAATAAGGTAAAGGGGGCAACGAACGACAAAAAAAAAAAAAAAAAGGAAAAAAAAAAAGAAGAAAAGAAAAAAAAAGCACAACCCCGCTAGTCATTCCATAAAACTGGAAAGAGGTGTTTCCCGCTTTTCTGCTGATCCGACATCCCTCTAACTTGTCGGGCGATATAAATTCCCGGTCTTTTATCCTGGGAACTCGCTGGCTATGCAATATCTATGAAACGAAGACATGAAACGTTCTGCCCCGCTGAAGTAGGGTCCCCTTCCTTTAACCGCCACGCAGGAACCCTTTTAAAACCCCCTGTTTGGGGCCAATGGGGGGTTTTTTTTTTCCCCTTCCCCCCCTCCCCCCACCCCTTCCCCCTATTCCTCCCCCTGCCAAAACCTCCTCTGCCCACCCCCCCCCCCCCCTTCCCCCCTTATTTCCTTTTCTTCCACCCCCCTCTTCCCCCCTCCGCCACACGCAGCCTTTTGTATAAAAAACTTTCTGTCTGTTTCAACTTCTTCCCGACCATACTCTTTGATAAGTGCTCGGATGTCTGTTACAGTAAACAAACAAATTAAGTTTTAAAAAAACCCCCAAAAACTCAGAAGAAAACGTCTCCGAAATTTGGCTGTTTCTTTTTTGTTTGGTTTTTTTTTGTTTACTGGATTTACTTTCTAATAAAATCTCTCTTCAAAGACTTTTTTTCCCCTGCTTTTCTTTTCTTGATTAACCTCCCAAAACTTTCCCTTCTTCTAAAGATTTTTTCCCCAACATGTTTATTCGTTTTGTTGTGCTTATTGATCTAACAATGAGTTCCTCTTTCAAAACAAGTTTTTTTAAACGTTTTTTTTTTTTTTTTTTTTTCTGCTAGATTTCCCACCACCACACAAACCACAACCCACAACACACACACACACACTACACACACCATGCAAAAAAGCGCGTTGCGTGCGGCCGCGGAAACACAACACACCACACACACACACACACCCCGCATACACATACACAACACACACACACACACAACACACACCCCAAAACACACAACCAAAAACGCAAATACTCATGCACACCAACATAACCCACGCCCGCGAAACCCGCCAAACGCATAACATATGCATGAACCACACCCCAACACACACACACACACACACCACACACACACACACACACACACACACACACGCACCACCACACACCACACACACACCCCCAACCCAAAAACACACACACACACACCCCCACACAACAACAAAACACACACACACCATACACAAAAAACGTTTTTCATCTGAAGCTTACTTTTCTTTTTTTTTCCATTTTTTTTTCCTAACGAATCGATTATTGCTTAAAAAAGATCGCCGCATTTAAAACATTTTTGCTCTCTTGTTTATTAAGTTACTTATTCTTTTATTTTTTTGTTATTTTTTTTTTGTTGTTAAATTTATTATTTACCTATGCGTTCTTCTTTGAAGTGGCACCCGTCCTTGGAGGTCGGGGAGCTAGCAGCTTGCCTTCAGGTGTTGAGAGGGTAGAAATCCTTGACAATCGTTGAGATGGTAGATGTCCTTGAAGACCGTTGAAAAAACGGTTGTCCCAAAGTCGTTGATACGGCAGATTTCTTTGGAGTTCGTGAGATGGCTGTCGTCCTTGAAGGTCTTGAGAGGGAAGCTGTTCATGGAGGTCGTTTGAGTTTAAAAGCATGCCCTTTTTGGGGGCGTTAAATGGTAAGGGTTTTTGAAAAGTGTTGAGGTGACATTTTTGCCCTAAAGGGGATTGAGTGGTCGCCGTTTTTTGGGAAGTCCTGGAAATCACAGCCTGGAGGTGTTTAAATGGCACATTTCTTTAAAAGGCAGCATTTAAAAAGGCAGTCTTCTTCGAAATGGCAGCGTTTCTTTGGAAATGACGCATTTCAATGGCAGCGATTTTTCGAAATGGCAGCTTTTCTTGAAATGACAGCATTTCAAATGGCAGCGTTTCCTTAAAAGGGCCCACCGTTTGTTTTAAATGCAGGTTTTTTTTTTTTTTTTTTTAAATTCCAGGTTTCTTAAAAATGGCAGCGTTTCCCTTTAAAAGATTTGAGGGTGATACAGTCTGGACACCCCACGGGAAAAAAAAGGTTCGGGAATGCCAGGGGGATTGTAACTGACCTAGAGCGGCTCCCCCGATGACCCCCCCCCCTGGACAGAACTAAACATGTGGGGCAGTGGTTATAGGTTTTCCGTCTTGAGAAACCCGTGGAGTCGAGGTTGGGGGCGACCGGGCCCCACGTGACATGAAGGAAGCAGCCCCAGCCAATACAGGTCAAGGTCGGGGTTACAGCTAAGGTCAAGAAATAACAAACAAAATAGAACGAGAAAATCACCCTGGCCTGTTTAAAAAAAAAAAGAAACTGAATGTGAAAAGATGATTTTTACCCGGAATTTGGGGTCAGTAGGCAATTCAATGCCTATTCACAAAAAAAAAATAGCGAATGATGCATGTTTTTGTGAACCCCTTTGGTTTTCTACCCATCAGCGGGGCGGAGGTTTTTTGGGTAAAAAGTCAGCGACACAGGAAAACAAGGGTCAGTGGTTCCGTGTTGCATAGAAAAAAGAAAGGACATGATATGTCCCTCGGCCAGGTATGCATGGTTAAAGGGGGTGGACTGTGTAAATGAATATTTTTTGGGAAACGGGCTGTTCTGAAAAGGTCAGGGGCGTTTTGAGGTAATAGAGAAAATAAACGTTTTGGGCCCTCAAGTCACTGAGAATAGGGGATCGAACTGACTCAGCTACAGTGAAGGTTTCTCCCGCGGGGGAAAAACCCCCCGACAGGCCAAGGGATCACTTACTTGGGGGTCGTTGAGAGGTAACGGGTCTTGAAAAGTTTGAGTACATCTTCCCCCTAAAGGTGATTGAGTTGGTCCTCAAATTTGGAAGCAGGGTAAATCACATGCCTGAGGCGTTAAAAATTTTCAGCATTTTCTTTGAAATGGCAGCATTTCAATGCAGTGAATCCACGGGGTGTCACTTCAATGAAGCAACGCATAGGGAAAAAAATACAGATGTTGACAGGCAAGCAGAAGTCCCCTCTTTCAGAAATTTTTTCACGCACAATGAAGACGATAAAGGTTACTGGTCATCGACTGGTAGATTTTTTGTGGTTTAAAAACACGTTGAAATTTTACCCAACGTCATCACACCTCGATAGGGTTTTTTTTTTCAACAGGGGAAATAAAATAAAAGGGTTTTTTTATTACCTTTTTTTATTTTGGAAAGTTATTGTGACTTGTCATCTCTCTCCTGTCTGCGCAGTTGTCTCTGTCTGTCTGCTTTCTTCAAAAAAATACAGCAATACTGAAGATTGTGCTTACGTTGTGGCACTAATGAAATGCTTTTAATTTCCTTTTGCTCTCTCTCCCCCCATTGAAAAAAATCGTTGGTTGTGTGGGTGTGTTGTGGGGTTTTGTGTGTGTGTGTGTGTGTTTTTGGTTGGTGCGGCGGCGTGCGTGTTTGTGTGTGTGTGTGTGTGTGTGTGTGTGTGTGGTGTGTGTGGTGTTTTGGTGTTGGTGTGGTGTGTTGTGGTGTGTGTGTGGTGTGGTGTTGTTGTGTGCGTGTGTGCACGAGCGCGCGCCTGTGTGTGTATGGTATGTGTTCTGTATGTGTAGGGGTGGTGTTGTGGTGTGTGTGTGTGTGTGTTGGGGGTGTGTGTGTGTTTTGTGTGTTTGTTGTTACATGTTGGTGTGTGGGGTGTGTGTTTTTTGGTGTGTGTGGGGGTTTTGTGTTGGGGTGGGTGTGCACGAGCCGCGCGCCCTTTGTGTATGTGTAGTGTGTCTTTGTTATTGTGTGTGTGTTGTTGTGTGTGTGTGTGTGTGTGTGTGTGTAGTGTGTGTGTGTTTTGAGAGGTGTGGTGGTGTGTTTGTGTGTGTGTGGTGGGTGGTGTGTGTGGTGTTTGGGGGTGGTTGTGTTGTGTTGTAGTGTTATGTGGCGGTTTTGTGTGTGTGTGTTGTGTGTTGTGTGTGTGGTGTGCTGTGTGTAGTGTTGTGTGTGCGGGGCTGCGTGCGTGCGTGCGTGCGTGTTTTTGTGTGTGTGTGTGTGTGTGTGTGTGTGTGTGTTGTGTGTATGTGCGCGTATGCTATGGTTTGTGCGTGCGCGCGAGCATTTTTCTCTCTTTCTTTGTGTGTGTGTTGTGTTGTTGTGTGTGTGTGTGGTGTGGTTGTGTGTGTGTCCCGGGCCCGGCGCGCGGTGGGGTTTATACTTTCAAATCCACAACTTAATCTGATATAAACTGGTTTCATCAGTTTGTATTTTATTTTTATCTCTCATTAACATTTATCTCATCGACAAAAGGACATTCAACACTGCAAAATTGTGGGTATAAAAAGGGGTATGTGGTAAGGGGCTTTCTCTATTCCTTTTTTTCCCCTTCTCTTTCCATTCACCCCAATCGCTTCTTTTAAAAAGTCCAATTTGAGTTAAAAACAAAGTATCTGCAACACACACACACACACACACACACACACACACACACACACAAACACACAACACACCACAACACACAAACACCACACACACACACACAACACACACACACACACACACACAACACATCTACACGTGCCCCCTTTTTTCGCTTTCCGGGAAAAAACATCAGGCCCTTTAAACCATCACGAATTATCGACAGCTTTAAACCCAAATGAATAATTTTTTGTTTCTCTCTCTCTCCCCTCTCTCTCTCTTCTCTCTCTCTCTCTCTCTCTCTCTCTCCTCTCTCTCTCTCCACCACACAACACACCCACTCGTCATCGCCCTTCTCTTTCTTCTTCCCGTACCCCCCTTCCCCTCCCCCCCGTGTCGTTAAACCCCGTTTTTTAACTTCATTTTTGGGTCTAAGCCGTTGGCGACTCCTTACCTGCCTCACCTTTAAAAAAAAATGCGCAGTTTGTTCTCACCAAGTTGAGATTGGGAGGTGTCGCTGGGGAGAGAGAGAGAGAGAGAGAGAGAGAAAAGAGAGAGAGAGAGAGAGAGAGAGAGAGAGAGGGGGGAGAGGGAGGGGACAGTGGGAAAGGGGGGGGGAAAAAGGGGGAGGGAGAAGGGGGGATGGGAGGGAGGAAGAGAGAGAGAGAGAGGGGAGGAGAGAGTGGGGGGGGGAAAGGAGGGGGGGGAGTGGGGAGGGGGAGAGAGAGAGAAAGGGGGGGGGAAAAAGGGGGAGGGGGGAAGGAGACAAGACGGGGAAAAGGAGGAGAGAGAGAGAGAGAGAGAGAGGAAGGGAGGGGGGGAGTGGGGGAGAAGGGGGGGTTTGGGGGGGAGTGGGGGGAGGGAGGAAAAAAACGAAAGAGAGGGGAGAGAGAGGAAGAAGGGAGAGAGAGAAGAGGGGAGGGAGGGGAGGAAAGGGGGAAAGGGGGAAAAAAAGGATAAAATAATAAATAATAATAAAATAATGTGCAACTTCTATCGCAGTTTTGCGGTCTACGCCGCGCCACCCGCTTTCATAAAACATAAAAGGTACAACTTTACACAAAAATAAAAGCTTATGTCACCATAAACAAAAACGTAAAGCATTAAACGAACAAGAAAATTTAGAACAAAAAAATCACACATAGATTTTGCTCACTTGTAAAAATATTGTAAACAAGGACAACCCCCTTTTTAAAAAAAAAAACACCAACAACAACCAGCCCCAACCCCACACACAGACCACACACACACACAACACACCCACACCACAAAACAACAACACACACACACACACACAACACACAGCAATATGACAAGAAAAAAAATGAGTTTACCTAATTTTTTTTAAAAAAAAAGGACATTAAATAAAGTGGGTGTTTTTTTGGGAATCATAAGCAATTTAAATAATATGTTTTTAATCCCTTTTTTTAAAAGATGATTTTGGCTGAACATAGGATAGATTTGGGCAAAATTCCATGGTTTTGGGGCAGCAAATGAAAATAAACGTCCCAAAACCTGTGGAGTTGGGCAGCCCCAATCAAAATCTGCGACGACCGGGGAGGGGTCGGGTGGTGAGTAAATGGACGGCAGAGGGAAAAAAAGCGGGAGAAGAGGGTTGAGAAAAACCGTGAAAAGGAGGGAAGCTTATACTGAATGGGCTTCAAGGCAACCGTGAGGGTTTTTAACAAAGGGGTAACATGATTCTTTTTTTAGCCTTACAATTAGTCTGCAGCTGAATTTTCCCCTTTTGTGTTATCTATAATCTTTTAGGGATCCCCCTAAAAGGGGTTTCAAAAAATCAATTGAGAGACAAAGGGAAGCAATGTTTTTGTTGCTGTATTTTGAGGTATACGAATAAGCTAATCGGCGTAGAGCTGATAAGCTGATTTGCAAAGTGCGATGTGTGCCCGTCAAGCGATAAGTCATCGGAATAATAAATCCTAGGTTGCGTGCAAAAGGG
>JAMYXO010008208.1:0-5000 GCA_033310375.1 Conus canariensis
TGCTGTCAAGACTGATAAAAGTCAGCTGTTTCGTTTGATTGAGTAATATAATATAATAATAAATCATTTACTCTCAAGAGCAAACATCACGTCGGCAACATCTAGGACACAGTGTGTGTGTGTGTGTGTGTGTGTGTGTGTGTGTGTGTGTGTGTGTGTGTGTGTGTGTGTGTGTGTGGTGTGTGTGTGTTCTTTTTGTTTTTTCGTTTCCAGGTATTGCGTGTGTGTGTGTGTGGTGTGTGTTGTGTGTGTGTGTGTTTTGTGTGTGTGTGGTGTGTGCGTGCTTTGCGTGTGTGTGTGCGCGTGCGTGCGTGTGTGTGTGTGTGTAGGGTGTGTGTGCGTGCGTGCGTGTTATGTGTGTTGCGTGTGTTTTCTTTCTTTTCTTTTTCGTTCCCAGGTATTTATAAATCGTGTGTTTTCTGAAGGAATCAAACATAACTGTAAAAAAACAACCCACCGCCAACAAAAGTTTGGTGTACGTAGGATTCTCTGAAAAATCGATTGAATTTATGACACATCGATCCGTGAATCACATACCTTGTTGACCAGTTGTTTCGGGTCAAACAAAGCAGCATACCGTTCCGCCTTTTGTGAGGCACAGGTATGGCTGGTCTTCGCGTCATCGATTGGAAAAATTGAAAAAAAAAGAAAAAGTTTTCGGTCTGCATAGGTTCGGTGTGTACTGAGCCGTATGCTGAAGAAGCGGCCATTGTGTCTATTCTCCATCTTTCTGATCAGAATGTACGCTACATGTCAGTTCTGCACGAACGCTGAGATTACTCAGCCTGACAGAGAGAGAGAGAGAGAGAGAGAGAGAGAGGAGGGAGGAGAGAGAGGGAGAGAGAGAGAGAGAGAGAGAGGAGAGAGAAAGAGAGAGGGAAAGAGAGAAAGAGAGAGGGAGAGAGACAGAGTGAGAGAAAGAGAGAGGGAGAGAAGAGAAGAGAGAGGGAGAGAGAGAGAGAGAGGGGAGAGAGAGAGAGAGAGACAGAGACAGAGAGAGAGGGGAGAGAGAGAGAGAGAGCGAGGAGAGAGAGAGAGAGAGAGAGAGAGAGAGAGGAGAGAAGAAGAAGAAGAAGAAGAAGAGAAAAGAAAAGGAAAAAGAAACAAAATGATAGGGGAAACATTTACAATCCATTGTTGAGACAGAATGAAGTTATAATAGAAAGATCTACCACAGTGAACTTTTGGAAACAAGCCTGATCGACGTGGAGGACTGAAGCTCATTAACAGTATCCTGTGCTATATTGTCTGCTGTAACGAACCACAGAGAAAGCACCCTCTGTTCAATAAACACTGACGTGTGTGAACCGAGTGTCTGCACTTTGACTGAATGACTGGTTGAGGAGTCTCTGTCGTTAGAAACAAAAACAGCTCAGTCGTTGGACCCTGAAAAAAAACAACAACAATCAACTCCCATTTACAATAAATCAGGCGGTTTTTTTTCTTCTTCTTCTCCTTTTCTTTTCGTTTTTGTTTGTTTGTTTGTTTGTTTGTTTGTTTGTTTGTTTTTTAAGATGACATTCCTGCTATGGCGACGCATGGCCAGTCTAGGGATAAATGGGGTTGCAATCGTAGGTATCTTTACCATTTATTACGGCTTTAGCCCCCTTTTATTTATTAATTTTGTTTATGTATTCGTTTTTATCTAGTTATTTATTCATCTAACTTTATCATCATCATCATATCATCATCATCACCATCATCATCATCACTGTTCTTCTTCTTCTTCTTCTTGTTATTATTATTATCATTGTTGCTGCTGCCGTTGTTGTTGTCGTTGTTGCTGTTGTTGTTGTTGTTGCTGCTGCTGTTGTTGGTTGGTTGTTGTTGTTGTTGTTGTTGTTGTTCGCTATTCATTTCCTGTGCCATTTGACGTGCACCTACCCCCACGTTGCTCATCTCAGCTCACCGTCCACAGCCACATCCTGGCTTGCCCCTTGACAGCCACGGCACAGAAAACCCTCAGGGAGCAGTCAATGTCACGCCGTCATGAGGCAACCCACCCACAGGAGGAGACACTGCACCGCTGCCGAGTCACTGCGGTGGTGTTCAGTGGTGCCTGTTCTGATCCAACACGTGCAGGACACAACTGCCATCCTCTCGGCTGACGACAATGATTGCGTCAATGAGGGTACCAAGGGTACCACCACCTACGTCAAACGACAGTCCCCATGAATTTGCCAACAGCGGGGATCTCCCACACGAACTTGACCAAGGGTGTAGACGTGGTGAGATAATCCAAAATGAGGTCACCATGAAAGCAGGACATGAAGGGTCTCAGAATTTGATACTTTTTTTCTTTCTGCTGATTGATAAAGATGAAATGTGATGAAGATGATGCTACGGAGTCTCATTCTGGTTTGAAACTGCATGAAAGGGAGGCACTGTCCGTATATGAATTGTCCCGGCGTCAACCAGGCCCGAGAGATGCAGGCCGAACTTGACTGGTCAGGACATTTGGCAACATTCTCCGAGACGCAAGGAGATAAAACTCAACTGTGTGATCCCGGTTTTCAGCAACTGTGCCTATTCAAAATCAACCCTGGGTTAAAAGCCAGTCGAAGAATCAAATCCCACATATTAATGACTCTAATGGGAATCAAACCCACGACCTCCCAGCCGGAATTCTCCGCATCTACTAGCTGCCCGACGGCGACTGGTAAGTCTCAAAATTTAATTGTCAACCACAAACCTGATTGACCAGTTCGGATGATTACCTAGTGACGCACCATTCCTGGTGGTGTTGTTGCTGTTGCTGTTGTTGTTATTAGAACAGGTACGGCAGACAACACCTCGAGTGATCGATTGAAAAGAAAAGCTTGAGATGTGAATTATGTCGGCGGGTATGCAGATCTGTTTCTGCACAGATCTGTTTCTGCTCAGGTCTGTTTCTGCACAGATCTGTTTCTGCACAGGTCTGTTTTTGCACAGGTCTGTTTCTGCTCAGGTCTGCTTCTGTTTCTGCACAGGTCTGTTTCTGCATGGGTCTGCTTCTGCACAGGTCTGTTTCTGCACGGGTCTGTTTCTGCACAGGTCTGTTTCTGCACGGGTCTGTTTCTGCACAGATCTGTTTCTGCACGGGTCTGTTTGTGCACAGGTCTATTTCTGCACGGGTCTGCTTCTGCACAGGTCTGTTTCTGCACGGGTCTGTTTCTGCACAGGTCTGTTTCTGCACGGGTCTGTTTCTGCACAGGTCTGTTTCTGCACGGGTCTGTTTGTGCACAGGTCTATTTCTGCACGGGTCTGTTTGTGCACAGGTCTGTTTCTGCACGGGTCTGTTTCTGCACAGGTCTATTTCTGCACAGGTCTGTTTCTGCACAGGTCTGTTTCTGCATAGATTGGATCGCCATTGTGCCGCCCACTGCAATGTGAGGTCATTGTTGTCGCCCCTTGTACGTTCAGAATGACCGCTTGGATTCCTCTGAAATGGGGTTTTATTCAGTGCAACACTGCTGCAGAATACCGCAACAAACACCAGGGTCAGGGCAGGGCAGCTTCATTTAGCCATTGTGATTTCCAGGCTCTGGGGATAATACTTTTTGTTCATTGGCTGCAAAGAGGCTACCCCCCCCCTTCCCCCCCCACCTCCCCCCTCCCCTCCTCCTCCTGCACGGCAGGACCTGTCTTTTCCTGAATGCCCCCCCACCACCACCACCACCACCATCTTTAGTAAGAACATAGCAGACACGAGTATAATCGACGCGAGAATTCATGAGGTGGCTGGCTTATTCTTGCGGTGAGGGACTCGTGAGGTGAGCAGAGTAAAGAAACGGAAGCAAGATACACATTCAAAATAATGGCAACATGGCTACTCTTTCCAGCTCTTCTTATTGTTGGGAGGTAGGCGTTTTGCTGGTTTTATATACCGGTCAGAGAATATTACTGTTTTCGTTCGCCAGTTACAGGACGTTACAAGTGTCGAGACATTTTGCCTCGCATGCCAGACAGCTCCAGGAAAGATCTAGTTGCAAAGTGAGACGACTGCAGGCGGAAATCTAAACAAATCTTCAGTAAATGTTAGCGAACCGCCAAGAGAAACGTGAACCAAACGAGTCACAAGACAAAACACGACGCATTTCGACCTCTTAGGTCTACTCATACAAGACACAAACAAATAGGACAATGAAAATGAATTTTCACGCATCTCTTACATTCATTTTCATTTTCATTGTCCTATTTGCTTGTGTCTTGCCTGAAGAAAACCTAGGAGGTCGAAACGCGTCGTGTTTTGTCTTGTGACTCGTTTGTCCACGTTTCTCTTGGCGGTTCGCTAACATTCGCTAACATTTATTTAAAATTAGCTCCAGGACAGTTTAATAGCGAACTCTCGCCAATATCTAGCCCCCGCTCGCAGCTAGAAACGCTGACACTTCGCTAAGCAAGCGAGAATTCTGGCTACCTTGCCGATAGGAAACGCTTTTCAGGTACCCGCAGATCATTGCACGATCGACTGGAAGGAAACAGATCTGCATACGGTTGATACAATACACTTCTCAAGACACCTAGACCGTGAAACCAATCTGTAACAGTGAGACAAAGTCTAATGGAAAAAAAAAGAAAACTCTACATGAGTGACTAGGACCTCCTGGCATGCAGTTAGCAGCACTGAACTGGAGAGGGAGAAGGGAGGAATTTTCTTTTTTGCGTGTAAAAGAACCTCTGGCGCCAAGGGAACTGTCCCTGGCAATAGTTCTGTCGTAAAGTTCTCTTAGATGGGTGGCCATTAATTAGCATACGTTGACAAAACAACGTGGCGCCGGCCAGTGGCAACGTGCTTTGCGCGGGGAGAAACACCTCATACCACTCACAGTCTGTTCATGTTGCGACGGTTAAATTGCACAATTACAATACAATACAATACAATACAATACAATACAATACCATACCATACCATACCATACCATACCATACCATACCATACCATACTATACAGTATCACAATATACAAAACAAAGCAATACAATACAGTACAGTACAAAAGAACACAGAGCAACATATTT
>JAMYXO010008209.1:0-11135 GCA_033310375.1 Conus canariensis
GGGGGCATTCACTGACACTGTTCGTCCCAAAGGTGTCTCCCAATTTTATGAAAAGGGATAATTTCCAGTCCCAAAAAAATGTGGTTGCAAACCAAACCACTGCAACCTCTGTGCCAGTGGATTTCATAGATCAGCATAGGGTTTACCTGAAAAATGAAAAACGTGGACTGGCTTTCAACAGTTTCAATTTCTCAACCTCTGAAAAAACAAATAAACAAAACGCATTCAAAATGTTACATAAGTTTCTTTTATTTTATTGAATTTTTTTAAACAAAACAGAATTCAAACAATAAAAAACAATTATATAAATGGGGGGGGAGAAAATTTTACACCAAAAGAATAAAAAGGGAAAACTTGATAAAACAAAGAGAGAAAGAAAGAAGCAGGTCAAATATTTTCCAAGCCCCTCTAGTATTCAAAATCAAAGTCTGAAATGAGTAACTATCAATGGGGGAATGCACACACCATGGAATAAAAAAATTCAAAAATTATTGTGAACACTTAACAAATGCTATCAAAAATTTTTTGGAAACGCATCCGAATTATACACACCACAAAAACCCCCACCCAACCCGTTCATAATTTGCTTTCCAGGGGAAAAAAAAAAGACAACAGTGACACTTTTAAAGACCCCAAATATTATTCAGACACGTCAAAAAACAAAAACAAAAGAAAAACCTTCACCTGAAACTGATGCAAAAATCTCACCTATGGTGTGATCTGTTCCCTGAGGGGTGTTTGGCGCTGACAATTTTACAAGTATCCCTCTGGAAAAATTTTTTTTCGGCAGGATGTCCGTTTAGGAAGAATGACGGCATTTAGTACACTCAAGGTGGTGTTTGATGCATGGACAACTGGTTATTTCTACCCCAAAAAGGGTTTGTTTAACAAGGATAAACAAAAAAAAAACTACAAAAAACATACACCTTTTAAAAAAGGTGACAAAAAAAAGCTCCCAAAGACCTTGTGAAATCCTGAGACCCGATGGAAAGTTGCCTCTCTACCATGATCTTTCCACGTTTTAGAGCAAGAGATGAAATGTATGTCAAGACAGCAATTTTGGGAGTCTGTATGATCTCGATCTCTTTGGGGCTTTTAAAATGAAACCAACCTTCTCAAAAAAGTGCTCTAAAAACCAAAGGGGAAAATGAATTTTTGCATTCTACAAAAACACGTGGGTAAACTTTTTGCAGATAAAACAATTTCATAAGAAAAAATGCAAATCAAGGACACTAGCAACATTTATGAACCAACATTTATGAGCATCTAAGACTTGCATACATTAAATGAAAACATCTAATACTTGCTCATGGAACAGGAAAAACAAGAAAAGCAGCACTTTGTCCCCCAATGACTCAAACGCTCCCCTTTTGCACATTTTTTCAAATTTACCCTTTTTCTTAAAACATGTTAAACATATGAAAACAGTTAAAATCAACAATAACAACCATCCAAGTTCCAAATTTCATGCACAATCATGCACAAGACACCACCTCCCCACAGGTTGTCTTCTTGAAGTAAAGAGGGATCGTGACCACGTTCTCCAAAAAAAACCCCTTCCATGCAGCAGGCAAGAAGTGTGATGCCACCATGCTGCACATGGAACTTTAAAAAAAGCCAGTTTTAATACTGATAAGTACACTGTCACGGAAAATGATAACGTTTGGGACCAGGATTCGCATGTAAGTGAGGTTCAAATGGTTTTGTCGCATTGTGAGTGAATATAAATGTATGTGTGCAATTTTTGAGATCACGGCTTTCAACTGCACTGTCTTTCAAAAAACCAACAGAATATAGTTGTGCTTTTTGAAAACAGGGTTTAGTCTGGGGAAGAAACACTTGAGCCATCAAAAGTTGAAAACTGAAAAACATATAGGCATTTGCTGGTCCACCCAGGCGAAGGACTTGTATCATCTCTCTCTTTCTTCCTCTCATTAACAGAAGTAAACAATTTAAACAATCACATTGTGCTTACCATAGGATGGCCGTTCCATCCCACCACTCATTCCATCCACTGCCCCTTTTTTCACAAATCAAATGCACTGCTTTTTTTTCAATCTTTTCCATTTTAATCCACATTGAGTTGTATATACCTTTGTTCTTATTTTTTTTGGTTGTTTGCACATAATTATGTCTTTTCTGTCAATCATGTGTATGAAAATGGACCTTTGCCGATTGTCAAAAGAGAAACAAAGCGAAAGAACCAAGCAGTAGGCAGGAAAAATAACCTTCACAATTTACAAAAAAAAATGAAGTTACTTTATATTTGTGTGTTTATTGGCCATTTTGGCCTGTTTTCAAAATTAAAACAACAGCAATTCATAGTAATTTTTTATGCGTATAAAGAAAAAAAAAAAGGCATAGTAGGAATTGGGCAAATACAAAGGAAATAAAAAAACAAACCTTTAAAAAAAATAAGCAATTTTAACACACAAAAAAAAAAACCCTTTGATGTAGGAGTTGAATGAATGAAAAATTTTGTGTAAAGTGAAATTTCACACATATGTTCCATGCACTGAAGAAAAAAACAAATCAATAAAAAAAACAACAACTAAGGTTTTTTTTAAAAAATGAACTGCTAAACGGGGGCAATGGCTTTGACCAGATGATGAAGGCTTAATGTGAAGACCTTGGGACCTCAACAAAGATAGAATGACAGTTGGCATTGACATTGCCAAAACAAAGGGAAGGATGGGTAGCAACAACCCTCTGGCCAAGGAAGCTGATGGGGACAACAGCGTGGGGGATCCCCGGGTGGGCCCCGTGTTCTGCTGCAGTCCCCTAAGTCCTACAAACCAGTGATGAAATGGCAAGACTGCTCAAAGAAACAGAAAGTTACTGAAACCTTTAAGTACTGTGGTCTATCTCAAACAGGGTTTTACTGAAAACTAGGATCCTGATCGCGGCTTCCCCTATCCTGGAAACCAACTGAAAACTTTCAATAAGGGAAAAAAGCAGTCAATGTGTGCCAAATTTCTACCCGGGCGGGTTTCAGCATATAGTTTGTACACCTGTGTTCTTTTTTTTATAAACCCGTAAACCATGCACCTGAAGACCTTTTCTGTATTTGGTGTTTTGCACTCAAGCTTTTTCTTTATCTTGGTGTATACACTGAAATTTTTTTTAATTTTTCGTTTTTTATTCCTGAGGGTTTGATATCCTGAATACACATATCAGTAACTTTTCCTTGTCTTTTGGGTACGGGTGGGAGGTTTTATTAATGTTGGTGCATACAGCTAAATGAGGTTTTTGTATATCTTTTTGCCCATATGAGAAATGTTTAATGTCAAAAACATTTTAGCTTTTTTTTTTTTTATTTTTTTTTGCAAGATCTGAAAAACTTTTATCAATCAATAAAAAGGGTTTATCATGTCAGGGAAAAAATAGCCCCGCCCCACTTTCAAACCAGAATTTTTTTTTTTTTTCCTTTATCATCTCCAAAATGCAGGCCATTGTTTCTTAACGATAAAAAGATACCCCAACAATGAACACACCATGATAAAAGGTATACCACAGTGAATAAATATATTAATGGGGGGACACTGTAAGATGAAAAGGGGAGAGGGGGAGTGGAAACACTGGAGGGGGAGAGCGGGCAGGGGGGGGGGGGAGGGGGAATGGTGGGGGGGGGGGGTGGGAAGGAATGGGGGTTTGAAGAATTTTGGTTGGGATGGGGGTTTTGGGGCTGGTTCCTCTGCCTTCCTCCATATCCGAAAGGTTTGTCCTGCCCCCTGCAACACAATTTAAAAACCTGGACTGAAGTCATACATGATTAACGTTTTAAACCAAACAAAGCACACTTTCATGCCAATTTTCAACACATGCATCATAAACTTATGTTCCAAAACAGGCAGAAGCCGGGAAAAAGCATCGTTTAAAACAAAAATCACAAGTTATAAACCCAAAAAATTAGGGTAACTCTTGCTCCCTATAATTTAGACGCCAAAAACTCCGAACAAATCTCTTTTGACATCGAATCGCCTTGCAGAAAACCCCTAATTAAAAAAAAATTTAAAAAAAGGTTCACCACAAAAACCCCCCCATGACCCCCACACCACACAAATTACTGTAAAAAAACCGCCAAGCAGCAAAAACAGCGAACACGACTTCAACAAGCCTGTGTATTTGAGGAATCACCACCGCAGCGGACAAAAAAACAAGGAAAGCTAGACACTGCAGTAAGGGGAATAACAAGGAATTTTGTTTTCACATTTTTACATTGCTGTTTCAGAGACACAAAATACTGACAGACTCATCTTCAATGTCAGAACAAAAGGGGTCTGCCCAGTTGTCGCAGACTTACTTTACTTCCAAGATAATAACTGGAATGCTGTAGTTTTTTTGTTTGGGGAGAGTTTGTATGCTCAATGCACATCCTTAGGTCAGAAATGGTTGCAGCAACGCTGACTTTTAAAGAACCAGTTTGGCAGCCTTCAATTTGAAACTGCATTGGGGGCTTGGGCCTTTTCCCACTTCGTGTTTGTTGTTCGTGCCTCTGATCAATGACAAGCAAAAATGTATAGTTTTTTTAACTTTGTTTTTGTAGTCACTCAGTGTCGTTTTTCTATAAAAATTTTAATTTCTGCAAAAATTTCTTACTTTGCCTGATCAACCCCAAAATAGGAAAATAAACCCTATGCAAAACTAAAAACCAAATCAGAAAAAAACCATAAACAGGGGCCGCCTGTTCAGCCCGGGGGATTTTCCCCGTCTGTGGGTGATGGGCAAATAAGATCCAATGTTTTTTATAAATCACCTTGACTTTTCACAGAAAAAATGATTCTGCCTGAGCAAAACGCAAAAAAAAACATCATGGACATTACCGAACATTATCTTTTTTTGACAGTCACCTGCCAACACCCCAAAGAGCAAACAAAAATGCCCCATTGAGAAACCCCGCCCATGACACAGATTTCAAATTTTAAACGCTATCAACCGGCTCTTGAAAGGGGGGCTAGGGACAGTGAATCAATGATCCTTGGTAGTAAATTCAAAAGCTGTGAACTTTCGGGACACAAGAATAAAACAGCAGTTCAAAACTAAACTTTAAAAAAAAGCAGGATAACTCCCCCACAGAAACAGGGGTACAGCAAGCACAAGTAGACAGAAATATTGGTAGCCTGCGACAAACATAGCACGCCCATGAAGAGCTCCTAAAAACCCCCTTCATGTCTGACACGAAGACCAGTTTCCAGTGGGTTTAGTGCGTGATTTGAAAAACAGCAATAAAAAAGACACTGCAAGAAGTGTTTTCTTTTCCTTATTGTACATTCCCCTTTCCTGTTTTGCTGACCATTCTTAGTAATCACACCTCAAATGCAAAAGTTTTTTTGCTTCGTTTTTTTCATCATGGGTTTTCTCAGTATTTGTTGCACCCTGGGTTTGGGTTTTGACTTCGGCGTTATTTTTTCTACTTTGTTGTTTTTTTTTTTGGGGGGTGCAGTCTACATAATAGTGCATCTGCGTGAGAAAGGAAAGAATGAAGGAATTTAAGGAAACTGAGGGAAGATATTGAACGATACTGGATGGATGACACGGGGGAAAAACGACTGAAGAAGCGCAGTGGCAGCTCTTCAAGGGGTCGGCAAACCCAGGTAGGCAGCCGTTTTGTAAACGAGTGTTGTTTGTAAAGCGCTTAAGCTTGGTCTCTAGCCGAGAAAAGGCGCTTATAAGTTTTATTTTTATTATTATTATTTTTGAGTGAAAAAAATCACCAACTAATACACGTTTTGGAAATGGAAATTTATGTTTCTTTAACATATGCAAAGCAAAGGCAAGTTGGGGCCAGTGAAACTACAAGACAAGATCTGGTGCACAAATATTGTCCCTAATTTAAAAACCATTTGGTTTATGGACGGACAATTTTCTTCCCTTAAAATCTTTAGTACTTCACACATGGGCATACACACAACACAACACACACACTTATGCCCAAAACCCCACCTGTGAAAAGGGTATTCCCCTCGTAGTTAAAGGAAAGCTAAAGTTTCCATCACTGTGCCCTTTCCCAGCACCTGTTTACTTTGCCGGATCGGGGTCCCACAGACGAGGTCTTGTGGGGCGCGGGCAGTCAGCACACTGTCCCCTGCGGGTTGAAGGTGATCCCACCACACGTTCAGGAAACATCACAAACAGGCTTGGTGAGCAACTTCGAAAAAAAACATGGGGTAAAAAAAACCCATAATAGGGGATAAGAGGAAAGGGAGGGTAAGCAAGTGCGGGGGTTGTATGGGAAAGACACATGACCCAGGGTAATGCATGCTCCAAAATTCCCAATCGACAACTATTTTAAAAAAAACAGCACAAATCTGTAACTTTTCTTTCCCCAACAAAGTCAACTAAAAGGAAGAAATGAAATCGCTCAATTGATTGGTATCATTGCAACAGGATTTCTTAAAACAAAGGACTAATTAAAAAAAAAAAAAATTGCTTTCTTATAAGTTTTTTGTAACCGCCTTTTCTGTCTTTTGGAATTTTCTAATCGAACCATATATTTATGACCATGGGCAAGATACAGAACCCCCGACCGAAATCAAAACTCTTCACCTGAATACGAACTCCTAATCAAAACACGAACTCCACCCAAACATTATCCCCCCGCTAAAACCCGACCTGAACACAGAGTCCCTAACCCGAAAAAACCCCTGACCTGAACACAGAAACCTTGCAGAATCCTTGCCTTAAAGATGAACCTCGCAGAATCCTTCGCTTAACACCCCTGACCTAACACAGAGTCCCGACCAACACAGATCCCTACTGACACAACCTTGACCCGAACACAGAGTCCATGACCTGAAACAGAGCCTCTGACCCCCGACACAGGTCCATGCCTGAACACAGAGTCTTATGAAACCAAGCCTCTACCTGACCAGAGTCCCTGACCTGAGCACCCCCGCCTAAAACCCTAACTAACACAGAGTCCCAAACCGAACAATGACCCGAACATAATCCCTGACCCGAACACAGTGCCATGACCTAAACACATAGTCCCCGATTAAAACCTCTGACCGAAAATAGAACCCCTGACAGAAACCCTCACCCTTAACTGCCTGACCTGAACACAGGCCCTACCTGAACAACCCCTGACCTGAACACGATCCCTACCCAAAACCCCGACCTGAACCCCAAATCCCCGACCCGAACACAGAGTCCCCGACCTGAACACAGAGTCCCCGACTGTATACCCCTTTACCCGAACTCAAACCCCCTTTACAGAATCCTTCCCTCACACTCCGACCTGAACACAGGGCCCCCGACCTGAAAACCCCCCAAAACCCGAAATGAATCCGACCTAACACGAGCCCCCGACCCGAACACAGAACCGACCCCGAACACAGATCCCCGACCTGAACACCCCCGACCCCGAAAACAGAGTCCCCGAATGAAAAAAACCCCGACCCCGAGACAGAGCCTTGACCTGAACAGGTCCCCCGACCTTTAAAAACCAATCCCCCGACCTGAACACAGAGTCCCTGCCTAACCGAGCCCTGCCCGAAAACTGTCCCTGGCCTGAAACAGAGCCTCGATCCCAAAAACCCCTGACCGAAAAACTGGCCCCCCCCGAAACCAGATCACTGACCTGAACCAAAAAAATTCTGCCTGTTCACCCATGACCAAACACGAATCACGACCGGAAACAGAATTTCCCCCAACTGAACAACAATTTCTGAAAATCCCTGACCTAACACAGAATCCCTGACCCGATACGAACATGACCGAACACAGAACCCCTAATTAACAGGAAAGCCCCAAAATTACCACAAAACCTTTAACCTGAAACGAATCCCCGTCTGAACACAGAAAAACCCTTCCCCGAATAACCCTTTACCCCGATGCAGAATTCCTGACCCCAGATAGAATCTTGACAGAACACGACCCCCTGACCTGAAAAACAGAATCCCTAACATATCATAAACTCCCGTTAACACAGAATCCCAAAAATCATCAAAATCTCCTGATTGAAACAAATCCCTAACATCATCATAAATCTCCTGTCTGAACACAGAATCCCCAAAATAACATAAAATTTCCTGTCTGAACACAGAAACCCTAACATCATATAAAAACTCCCTTTTTAAACAGAACCCTAAAATCACCATAAAAATCCTGATCTGAAAAAAGAACCCTAACATTAAAATAAATTCCTGATTGAACATAGAATCCCTAACTCAACTTTAAAACCTGCTGAACATAGAATCCCTAACATAACGTAAAATCCTGTTGAACATAAATCCCTAAAAACAACGTAAAATCCATCGAACACGAATCCCTAACACAAATAAAACTTTTTTGATTTGAACTGAATCCCTAACATAAAAAATGAAATCCTGATTGAACACAGAATCCCTCACCCGAATACAGAACTTTGACCAAATCCAATTCCCCCAACTGAGCACAGACTCCCTGAAAAAAACGCAGAGTCCCTAAAAAACCCCCATTCCCAACCCCCCCCCTTTAAAAAAACAAAATCCGATTGGAAAACAAAAATCCTGAAAAAAAAAAGAACCCCGACCTAACATGAACTCTTTGGAAAAAACAGAACCCCTGACCAAATCACAGAATTTCAGACCTCCCACAAAATAAATGATCTCTATTTTATAATCACCCTTCCCCCCGACCCTTTGGAAAATCTCTCCTTCGGACCTTCAAAAATTGGAGCAGGTTTTGGGGTGGAGCGTTTTAGCAGCGCGGTTGCATCAGAGAGGCGGTAGCAGATACTGTCCCGGTGCATTTAAAAGGCCAAATCTAAAACCTCATCGTCATGGCCTTTTTAGAGTGCCCATTTCAGCGACCCGTTACACACGCATCACCACAACAGCTGCAATATACGGACCGTTTACACAGCCAAAAAACACCGCAAAAAGTCATATATACGGGCGCCTGTTACCAGCCCCTCACCGAACGCGCATTATACGGCGACCGTTATACCGCAGTCCCCGCAACACTGCATATAACGGGGACTGTTCACCGCAGTCACCGCAACAGCTGCAATAACAGCGACCCCGTTACACACCAGTCACCGCAACAGCTGCATATTACAGCGCCTGTTACACACCAGTCACCCCAACAGGCATAATACAGCGTTTTTAAACGCGTCACCCCCAACACTATATACCACGACCGTTACACACGCAGTCACCCCAAAAGTTTATATACACAGCGACCGTTAAACCAGTCCCCGCAACGCGCATATACACGCGACCTGTTTCACCCAGCCCGCAAAAGCGCAATACACAGCGACCTGTTACACACGCAGCCCGCAACAGCTGCATATACACAGGCCTGTTTCAACGCATCACACAACCTGCATATTACACAGCGGGCTGTTACACACGCATCACCCCAACAGCTGCATATAACAGCGACTGTTACCACGCATCACCGCAACAGCGCATTACACAGCACCCGTTACACACGCAGTCACCCCAAAAAGCTGCAATACCAGGGCCTTTACACACCAGACCCCCCAACAGCTGATATATACGCCCTGTTTAAAAACAGTAAATAGCTCAGAATACCAGGAACAAAACGGGAAAATTTTGGGTTTTTTTTTTTACGCCGGGAGGGGGTGAGGGGGCGGGGGGACTTGCCAAGATGAAATGTTCATGTTTTGATATATAAAACACCAACCTTTTATTTTTCCCTGCAGCCCGTTATTGTCCTTTCAACTCCTCTGGGTTTTTTCCAGTTTGGACAGAACTGAAGACTTTCAAGTAAGTTCCACCCCCCAAAAACCCCAACAAAAAAACCTTTTTCTTTGGTAACTGGTCCTATCCTCCCTAAAAGGGGCACAGTTCCGAAAAAAGGGAAATATTCCGCCCGAATACTCTGGGAAGGGTTTTGTGAAATTGACGGTCAATGTGCATTCAATGTTTTCAAGAAAGGCTTGGCAAAGTTTTGAAGTGACGGTCAATGTGCTATCAAAAGTTCTTAAAACAGGCATTGGCAAGTTGTGTGAAGGACGGTCAAAGGCATATCAAGTTCTTCAAAACAGACATTGGCAAAGTTGTGTAAGGACGTCAATGTGCATATCAAAGTTCTTCAAGAAAGGCATTTGGCAAAGTTGTGTGAAGTGCGGTCAATGGCATATAAATGTTCTTCAAAAACAGGGCTTGGAAAAGTTGTGGAAGTGAGGGGAATGTGCATATAATGTTCTTCAAAACAGGGCTTTGGGCAAAGTTGTGTGAAGTGACGGTCATTTGCATATCAAGTTTTTCAAGAAAGACATTGGAAAAAGTTGTGTGAAGTGAGGGTAAATGTGCATACAATGTCTTCAAAAAACAGGCATTGGCAAAGTTGTTAAACATGTTTTCTATTTTGTCCCGGAGTAAGTGCAAGTGCAATGTTTTTTTTGTGTGTTGTTGAAAATCATAAAAACAATGAAACCCACTGAAACTGGCACCCTATGTCGGTTCCTGGAAAAGTACAAAAGGGGGTCTCCCCACAAGCCTCCCCCAAAAATCAAGCCAAACCCCTTTTCATTCCTTGGAAATTGCCCTAACTCAGTAATCAGAGGGTTCTCCGGTTCTCAAAAAAAAAAGATGAGGGAAAAAGTTTCAGAAATTTTCAAAGGCCCGAAACAAACCCTGGTCTTTCAAGAATCAAAGAAAATCCATGTCACCCCTTCCTGGCAAGTTCCACTGGCTTCAATCCCAGAAATAACCATAAATCTCATGCACATTTCTCGTTCTTTATTTTTTCTTTCTGGCATGTTGCTCCCATGTTCCGATCTTGTTCAATCCTATCCCCGCCCACCCCACTGATTTCTGTTTTGAAAGTCCTTATATGCCTCAAGGACAAAGACATCAGAGGGGGCAGCTTCCCTTATCGGGTTGTCTTGACAGGGACTTCAAAATCACGCTGGCTAGCCCAGACAAAAAAAAAAAAAGATCAAAAACCCACAAAAAAATCCTCTTGGACATTTTTGGTTTTTCAACTGGGTCATTTTTTCTCTGCACCCAATTTGTTCAGGTTTGTTTTTGTGTGTGTGTGTGTGTGGTGTGTGTGTGTGTGTGTGTTTTGTGTGTGTGTGTGTGCGCTTGCACAGGGATGTGTGTGTGTGTGTGTGTGTTGTGTGTGGGTGTGTGTGTGTGTGTGTGTGTGGTGTGTGTTTTTGGATGGGTGTGTGTTTGGAT
>JAMYXO010008210.1:7500-11133 GCA_033310375.1 Conus canariensis
AAAATCATGGTATTCAGAAAAGGAGGATACTTAGGCAAACTGGAAAAATAGTATTATAAAGGAAAAGAAATTGAAGTTGTTAATAGTATAAATACCTAGGTTATACATTAACAACTAAACTTTCTGTCAATATCTCACTCTCAGAATATGCAGGCAGAGCAAAAGGAAAGATTATAGAGATAATGAAAACTATGTAGAAAGAAACTCGTGGAGAGCGTGGCAGCAGAGAGTCCTCAGAAGAGAAGCCCCCTTCAAGCAAGTGTTTCGGCCCTTATCTCCTGACACTCTAGGGGGGTTGGGCCACACCCGGTTCATGACTCCGGATGTCCCTCTGCTGCCCCCCTTTTTTTTTTTTTTTTTTTTTCCCATCTTGGGACGAGCCATGGCTGGGATTCGAACCCATGACCCTCTGGACATGCTCATTTCCCACTTAATGACTCGCGCTTTAACCACTGAGCCACAGGGACACCTGATATTTGTAGGGAAATTAAGCCTTATGAAGTTCACTTTTGTTCCTCCTTGACCAGATCCAGCTTGAACACCTCTCTGCCGCTTCTGCCATTGCTTTCAGGGCTCTGGTTTTTTCCTTCCCTGCAACTGAGAGCTGTTTCATGAGGCTGTATGCAGACGTTCCTACAAACCCCCTAGCTCCAATTTCTGCAGTGAGGACTTTGACCTGATAGCCTTCTCTCCTCAGGCTGTTTGCCAGATCAGCATACTTTTCAGTCTTGTAGATTTGAGCTGCCTCCATTCTGTTCTCATATGGCACCGTGAGCTCGATCATGATCAGCTGCTTGGTTGACTTAGAGTGGACTACTATGTCTGGTCTCATGCCACTCTTGCTGATGATCTCTGGGTGACTCTTCCATTCTGGGAGGTCTGCAGTGCACTCCCAGTGATCTGCCCCGTCCAGCAGACTCTGCCTGCATATTTCGAGTGGCACTGTTGTTCTTGGCCATGATTTGCTGCCTCCTGCCGTGAAGAATGTTGCGGGTGCTTTTGGAGTCCTGATTTTCCCTTTTGTGGTGTTGGTACTAGCCCAGATACTTGTACAATCTCTTTGAGCACTTGGTTGTGCCTCCATGTGTACCTTCCTTGAGCCAGGGCTACTTTACATGAGCTTAGGACATGCTCCACTGTTTGTTTTTCATGGCAGAGGGGGCATACAGGATCGTCTGTTTTCCCCCACTTCACCAGGTTTGCATTTGAGGGCAGAAGGTCATATGCAGATCTGAGAATGAAGCTGATCCTGAGAGGGGCCATGTGCCAAATGTCATTCCAAGTGAGACTTCTTTGGAGTGCATTCTCCCACGTTGTCCATTGCCCTTGCTGGCTCTGCTGGACTGCTTTTTGGAGTCTTTTTTGGTCTTCTTCTTTTCTCATCTCCTGAATCATCATGTCTCTTTTGGCTTTTCCTTTGGCCTTTGACCACCATTCAGTTTTGGTCACCCCCAGTCCTTGTCTGTTGGTCTGTGTGTGTCCTGTTATTTCTCTGATCTTGAGACTTTCTTTTGCAGAATCCATCGCCTCTTGAACTTTCCATTTTCTGCCTGTCTTCAGCTGGGGCTTGATTGCTTCTACCACCTTGTCTCCTGAGTCCTCCAGCATGCTTTGAAGTCTGATCTTCCCTGCTTTGTATTCCTCCAGGATGGATTTCAGTGGTAGTTTCAGCTTTGCTTGGCGACAGTACAGCGCTATGTCAGTCAGACAGGGTGGGACACCAAGCCATTTCCTTGTGAACTTGTTGATTTTGGCTTCCATTGCCTCCACTATGCTGGTGCAGATGTCGTATATCATCAGAGGCCATAGGAGCTTTGGTATCAGCATGAACTGCAGACACCAGACCTTGTATTTGCCAGGGAGCCCACACTGGTCAATGGTCTCCAAGCCTTCCTCCGCCATCTGCTTGGTTTCTTTTGCTCTTTGTGTGTCTTTCAGCGTATCATCATACCATCTTCCAAGGCTCTTGACTGGTTCTTCTGTGACTGTTGGAATGGCCTGGTTGGCAACACTGAAGACCACAGATCCGGCCACTTTTCCTTTCCTCAGTGAGAGACTCCGTGATTTCTTTGGCTTGAACTTCATTCTGGATGAGGCAACTATGTCGTCCAGCCTCTCCAGCACATGACGTGTCTCGTCTTCTCTGGATGAAATCACTGTAGTGTCATCCATGAAGGCCTTGAGAGGAGGCATCTTGTATCCATCGCCAAGGTCGGTTTGTCTCGCGTTGTTTGTTGCTGCTTTCAAGATGAGTTCCATTGCCAGCACGAACAGTATTGGGGAAATTGCACAGCCCATTGCAATACCCACTTCCAAGTTGATCCAGTCTGTTGTGTACTCCTTGGTAGAGAACCGCATTGAGAAGCCATTGAAGTACTTCTTGAGCATGTCGCGGATGTTCTTTGGCACATGGTACATCTCAAGAGCCAACTGTATCATCTCATGGGGCACAGATCCATATGCGTTTGCCAGATCAAGCCACACTACGTCCAGGTCTCTCTTTTCTGTTTTTGCTTTTTGGATTGCGTCCCAGATCATTGTGGCGTGTTCTACACAGCCAGCCACGCCTGGGATGCCACCTTTCTGGACTGACACATCCAAGTACTTGTTTTCCATCAGGTACTTGGTCAGCCTTGCTGCCATGACAGAGAAGAAGATTTTCCCTTCGACGTTCAGTAGTGATATTGGCCTGAACTGGCTGATGTCACTTGAGTTTTGCTCTTTGGGGATGTACACACCATCTGCCGTCATCCACTGGCCGCTGATCTTCTGGTTTCTCCAAGCCGATCGCAGCAGCCTGTGGAGCCACTCCAGCACCTTGGGACATTTCTTGTAAAGCTGGTAAGGTATTCCGTTTGGCCCTGGTGATGATTTGGCTCTGGCTTTGTCGACCACCTTCTTGATTTCCGCCAACATTGGAGGCTTGCCATTGAACTGTTCCTCAGGGTTGGTTGGCCACACCAGACCTTGAATGTCGAGTGGTGCTTTGCTCTGTGGGTCAGAGTATGTTTTCCTCAGATGCTGCTCAAGAACTCCTTTGTCCACACTTAGGGTCCCAGATTTTGGCTGCTCAAACAGTGTTCTGGCAAACTGGAAGGGATCTCTGAAGAAGCGCTCTTGTGTCTTCTTCTTTTTGCTCTTCCTCTTCCTCGCAGATTCCGCTTTGCTGAGGGCGCTGTGTTTTTCTTTCAGGTCTTTCCACAGGGCATATAGACATGAAAATCTATTTCAAACTTTTTGATTCACAGGTTAAACCATTACTTCTATATGCAGCAGAACTATGGGGACTAATTAACTATTCAGCAGCAGAAAATGTACGTTTACTCACAAGCAAAAAATACCTAGGGGTAGGAATGAAAACACAGAACTACTTAGTATATGGAGAGTTAGGTAGATACCCAATATACATAGATAGTACAATAAAGACAATTATATATTGGCTAAGACTGGTAAAAGTGACACCAGACAGGATACCGAAGCAAGCATATGAGAGGGGAAAAACAGAAGTAAACAAACCACAAAATTGGGCTCTAGGAATAAAAAGATGTTTAGACAGTTATGGGTTTTCAGAAGTATGGAACAATGAGGGGGCAAGAAATGAATACAGGTTCATTAATGAGTTAAAGCAAAGAA
>JAMYXO010008211.1:0-11131 GCA_033310375.1 Conus canariensis
AAAAGGATTTGAAAAGTTTTTGGGGGGTTTTGTAAAATATTAATTAAGAAGGAAGAAAAGAACTTCCCCGGAAGGAAAGGACAGAAACCAAACGTCATTTAAATTTTGAAGCCAGAATTTGCCACTGAAAACCCAAACGGTTTTTTTCGGGAGGAGAGGAGAAGAGAGAGAGAGAGAAGAGTTCTCGTATTTTTTTCGTCTAAAAATGCTTGGAAGCCCTCCCCCTTCCATCCTTGCTTCCCACGCTTTTCTCATCACGACAACAGTTTTATGAATTTCATTGAAAGAGAAAACAGTGGGTTCATGTCTTGCGCAATGTCAGCATGAGGAGGAGGGATGAACGGGGAGAAAGCTGGAATGGAGCGTGTTGTTTACTTTAATCTTTCTTTATCTGCAAAAAAAAAAAAGAAAAAAAAAAAAGGGGGGAGTGGGGGGGGAGGGGGAGAAGGGGGGGGAGGGGACGGGAACGGGGGAGGGGGGAAGAAGAAAATAAACTCTTCACAATAATGTTCCATTTAAATGCTTATATCACTTGCTTGAGAAAAGACGAAAACTGATTTTGAGGAAAAAAAAAAACAGGGGTTTTAGTTCTATACTTTTTCCACCCGAATACGTGAGAAAGTTAAGAAAGGTCATTTTTGGACGGGGAAAACAGATATTACACTTTTTTTCCAGACTTTTAGAGAATTTCTTGAAATTTTTAAGTTTTTTGTGAAATTGTTCGAACTGAATACGGGAAAACCAGTCTTTAAACGACTTTTCAATTTAGAAGGAAGTGTGCTGATTTCCATGTGGACTTTTATTTGCAGAGAAACGATTTGGAAAAAAACACGTGAGACATAATATAAGCCTTTTTTTAAAAGAACATTTTTCAAATAGCCTAAACAATTTTTAACATGACAAAATTTGCTTGTAACTCGTGACGGGGGGGGAAAAAAAAAAACAAAACAAAACAAAAAAAACAAAAAAAACCCCGTTCTTTATTTTGCCCAAAAGCGAATTTTTTCATTCTTTTCAACTGAAAATTTTTGTTCTCGAAAAATCCAAAAAAATAAAAGTTGATTTAATCAGAATTTTAAAAACAAAGATCCCGGACAAAAAATAGTTTTAGAATTAACTTTTTTTTAAAAACCGTTTCCCTGATTTTTTTCTGTCCTGGGTTTTTTTCTTTTTTATGTTTTCGAATTTTTTTTCTCATTGTAAGGAACATTAATTTTTTTAATTTTTTGAAGGGGATAAATGACCCTTCTAGTTAAATTCCGTACAATTTTAAAAAAGTTTTAAAGGATGCGTTTTTTTATTTTAGTGCTTTGATTTTTTTGATTCAGCTTTTTAAATTTGTTAAATTTTTTCCATTTTTCTGGAGTATAGCCCCCTCCGTCAGTACAATTTTTTTTACCAAACTGATGGGGTTTAAAAAAGATGAAGATTTCAAAGTAAATTGCGTTTGCTAAAACATCCCTTTGAGAAACCCTTGGAAAAAAAAACTGAAAAACCCCCAACCCGAGGACATTACCCGTTTTTTTAGGGAAAAATTTTTCTTTCTGCCCACCAAGGAATTGTGATAAAAAGTAAAGAAAAGGTGCTGGAAAAAAAAAAGCACCCTTTAAAAAATTTGAGATAAGGACCGTGAGCGAATTATAGAAGAACTAGCAAAAGGGGGAAATTTCCCCGTCCTTTTTTAAATAGTCCTTTTTTGATATTTTTTACCCCCAATAGGTTTTTTTAAAAGAAAAAGGGGGAAAAAATACATTAAAGGCAGGACCTGATTCATGTAAGAATTAAATGGTGGGGAGATTTTGTTTTAGACTTCCCCCCCAGCCATTTTAGCAAAGAAAAAAAAATAAATAAGAAAAAGTCATTTAATTTGAAAGGGGGGCCATGGCCCCCGATTTACCAGATTCAAAGAGTTTTGCAGGGCATTACAATATTTTAAAAAAATTATGGGTAAAAACATTTTTGTCTTTTTAATAAGATGCATAGCTATGTTTTAGACCGGGGGTTTTTGGGGTTTAAACGATTTTGGAAAGATTTAAAAACGTTTTCCGGGGAAGGTGATATGATTCCCCAACGGATAAAAAGTTTTGATTTGCTAAATTTTAAAAAAACAAAAAATTTAAATCACCCCAAAAGGGTTTTTTTAAAAAAAAAAATAATTTCCTTTTTGATTGTAGGTCTGCGTCTGTGGGGTTTTCTGCTATTTGTGATGAAATTTAAATTGGGTTTCAAAGCCACTAGAAAGGTTTAAAAAAAAAAAAAAAAAAAAAATCGGGGAATGGCGCAGTGCGCGTAGCCATGTTAGACATTGATCACGAGCTAGTGCGCATATCCTCGGTGTTATGCGGCACACCCCTCCCAAGGTACAATCCCTCCCCACCGTCGTTGCCACGCCTTTATCAGCACTGATCGACATGTCACATGCCATCCGCCTGTATTCTCACAAGCTTTCTTTGGGTTCTTTTATCGACTCTTTCAAACCACCCGTCTCATACCCCTGCCGCAGTAGGAAGGTGGAATGCAGCAAACAGGCAATGAGTTCGCCTGAGTTGCTTTTCATCGCTCGCCATCCCCGTTCGCCCATTGGAAAGCAGTAGCGATCGCGGCAAACGACCGAACTGATCTGGCTTCAAGAGGGGTGGCAACAGGTGAAAATTCAAACCACAGCTAAATACAGAAGTAGCCTACTGTGTTGCCAAATCGAAAGATAAACAAATTACACACAATGCATTTTGACCTATTTGGTCATCTTAAGAAAGAACAAGTAACATTAAAGACAATGAAAACGAAGCACAAAGAATCACTTATCTCCTCGGTGTAAATTTTGCGCACAGGTCGTCTTGCTCGCTGAGATCTGGCAGCGACGTATTTGCTTATCTTGCTTGAAGAAGACCAAATGGTCGAAAAGCGTTGTGTTTGGTTTGTAACGTGTTTATTCTTTTGTTTAGTTTGCGCAGTACTTCTGTCTTTGCTCTTGACCGAACTACAGTAAACCTTTTCACGACTGTCAATACTCGGGTATCAGGGAGGGGGGGGGGGGGGGGGGGGGGTGGGGGGGGGGGGGGGGTGGGGGGGCAAGGGGGAGGAGGAACTGCAGGCGGAAATTGAAATAAAAGCAAAAACAGAATTACTGGAACGCCAAAGAAGAAGGAAGAAACAAATTATAAAATAAACACATGTTTTAACCTGTTGTGTCTTCTTTCAAAAGAATGAAAACAAAGGACAATATTTTGCACCCAGATCGAAGAGAGAAGTTTCGACTGTCTGTTCGATTTTTAGTTTTCATGTGTTTCGAATGTCAGTATTTATCTTCCCTGAAGAAGACCCAGTAGGTAGAAACCGCGTTGTGTTCGTAATTTGTTCCTTCGTTTGGCGGCCCAGTAATTCTGTTTTTGCTCTTGTCTCAAGACTCAGTCTGTGGCTTCATATATATTCACAAGCTTCGGCAGGTCGCGCGTATTTCTTTTCTGAATTGATGACTTTATTCATACAATTTTCTTTAAAACAACAATAACAAATGTATATTACGTATATTTATGTTCTATTCTTGATTTATGAAAAAAAAAAAGAAAAAGAAAAAAAAAGTGGCGGAGATAAGGGAGTGACGGAGAAATCTCCCTAGAAAGTCCTCTCTCTCTCTCTCTCTTCTCTCCTCTCCTCTCTCCTCTCCTCTCTCTCTCTCTCTCTCTCTCTCTCTCTCTTCCCTTCATTTTGGGCTAAGGCCTAAATGAATAAATCATATGAATCTGAATCTGAATAAATCATCTGAATTTTTTCTCTCTCTCTCTACTCCTCTCTCTCTCTCTCTCTCTCTCGTCTCTCTCTCTCCTCCTCGTCTCTCTCTCTCTCAGGCTAGCAAGCCGTGCACAACCCCAGAACTTGTCTGAATCTACAGGTCGTCTCGCTCACTTTATCCTAGCAGCGATAAGTGTTTCTGATTCTGGGAAGCTGAACATGGTTGTGTGGCTTCAGGAACCAGATCCCCACTCACTGAAAAAAAAAACCCCATCCCATTTCTGGTCTACTTCTTTTTCTCTTCCTCCTTCTCCCTGCATCCCCCATCCCCCCTTCCCAGCCCTCTTTCACAAACTGTGGGTGCTTTTAATCAAACCTCCTGCAAACCTATCTTGCCGGCTACGATCACTTAGACCGTTAACGCATGTGTTGAAACTTCTTCATTATATGCAACTGATGGCTGTGACTTCCTGGTTTTCGATGTAATTACGGACAAGCACTGGAGTGAGAGACAAGAGAGAAGGCCGTGATTCGTATTGTTGTAGAAATGTAGGAGAGGAGAGAGAAAGAGAAGAAGAGAGAGAGAGGAGAGAGAAGAGAGAGATTGGAAACTGCGGCTTGAAAATGTGGGCCCCTAGGGGCCCCATTTCTCCCCTTCTCCCTCCTCTGCACCCCGGGGGCCGAAGTGCTATTTTTGGTGTGAATGCTGCCCCCCCTCCCCCCCCCCCCCCCCCTTTATTGTGGGTGTGTGTTGTGGTGTGTGTGTGTGGGGAGTGAGTGGTTGGTGGTTGGGTGGTTTTTTGGGGTGTGGTGGTGTTGATGCGGTTATTATAAAAAGGCTGCATATGCGTTGGTGTGGGGGTTGTGGTGTGGGTGGGGTTGTGTTGTGTGGTGGTTGTGTGGTTTTGTGGGGGTTGTGCGGTGTGTTGTTATGCGGTCATTACAAAAGGCTTTGTATATGTACTAGGTGTGGTGGTTTTGGTGGGTGTGGGTGTTTGGGTGTGTGTGTGTGGGGTGTGCGTGTGTTTTTGGGAAGAGAGAGAGAGAAGGAGAGAGAGAGAGAGAGGGGAAAAGAAGGGAAGAGAGAGAGAATTTGGCATTTTTTTTGCAATCCGTTTTGCATTTCGTGCGCGCGCTGCGCCACGCACACACACACACACGCACCACGAAACCCCCACGCACCACGCCGCGCGGCCGCGCGCGCGCCACACACACACACACCACACACCCGCCGCACCACACAACACCGAAACTCTACCCAGCGCGCCCCTCACACACCCACCACACACCACACACCCACACACCACACAAAAAGCCGCACGCATGCCTACCACCACGCACGCCCCAAAAACCACCACACCCACCCCACACAACCTCACCACACACACACAAACAACACCACACGCAAACCACACACCACACACACCACACACACACACATGCACGCACCATGCCGTACCACGCACGCACGCACACACACACACCACACACATCACCCCGCATGCACGTGCGCCGCACGCACGCGCGCCACACAACCCCACACACGCAACACAAAAAAACACACACACACACACAAACCACGACACACCAACGCACACAACACCACACACACCGCACACACACGCACCACCCACACACGCGCGCGCACACACACAAAACCAACCAACCACCACACACACAAAACACACACACACACACCACACACACAAATAGTCATTGAGAAAAAGTTTATTTGTTTTCCTGCGCTTTCATTTTTAACATTTGAAAAAAATTTCCATTTTTAGATGGTCCCTTTGGTTTTCTGATGCCATGCTTTCTACAGTCAAGATAACACAAAATAACTGTTCACATGGCATAACGCTTTTGTTTCAACACTAATAACGAAATTTAACAACCAAATTTTTGGCTATTCGTTATAATAATTTTTTTTAAAAAGATATAAAATAGGGAGAAAAAAAGTGAAAATAACGAATAGACAAACAAAAAAAACAAAACAAAAAAAAAAAAAAAAAAAAAAAAAAAAAAAAAAAAAAAGTAAAAAAAGGGTAAAGGTTTTTGGGGGAAAGGGGGTGTTTTTGGGGGGGGGGGGGGGGGGGGGGGGGGGGGGGGGGGGGGGGGGGGGGGGGGGGGGGTGGGGGGGGGGGGGGGGGGGGGGGGGGGGGGTGGGGGGGGGGGGGGGGGGGGGGGGGGGGGGGGGGGGGGGGGGGGGGGGGGGGGGGGGGGGAGCGAAAGAGTGGCTGATGGAAAGAGAGGAGATGGGAGGTGAGAAACTGAGCTGCCCTAAAGGGTCATGTTGTAAGTGTAAGAGAAGAAAAGGAGAGAGAGAGAAGAGAGAGAGAGAGAGAGAGAGAGAGAGAGAGAGAGAGAGAGAGTCTAAATGTGTTTTAAAGTGAATTAAAAGTCGTTCATTCCCTTTCAAAATGTATGGACTGACTCATAACGCCAGCAGCGTGGGGAGTCACGTGCACGCAGAGACCTGACCCCAGCAGACGGGCCTGCTCCGGTGCCATCCACAGACCGTCCTTTCAGAGACTCTGCAGGGTCTGTTGGTCTTTGCGCTGTTACATGCCGATGAGGGTGCAGATCAGACCCATGGCACCATGTATACGGCCAAGACGATGCACAGGTGCGGGCCCGACCTCTCCTGCAATGCTGCGAACTGAAAACAAGCGGACTGAATTCGATCGAGTGGTGATGAGAATTTCTGTATAGCGCTTTTTTTCTTCCCCCCCCCCCCCCCCCCCCCCCCCGCTTTCTTCATCTCCTTCTTTTTTTTTTTTTCTTTTTCCTTTTCTTTTTTTTTTTTTCTTCTTTTTCTTTTCTTTTTTGTTTTGTTGTTGTTGTTGTTTTTGAAATACGTGAAAAGCTTTAAAATTTCCGTTAAATGTGCGAGGGAAATGCCTGTAGGGGCAAAATGTAAATAATGAAAGGAATGTTTAAAAAGTAGAGTTGGTGGTTTGGGGTGTGTGGGTGTGTGTTGGGTGGTGTGTGTGTGTGTGTGTGTGTGTGGGTGTGGTGTGAGAGAGAAGAGAGAGAGAGGAGAGTACTTTTTTCAGGTAAGGGCCTAACGTTCTTCTTTACAACAGTGAAAAATTCATAAGTTGAGTAAAAGAAAAAAAAAAAAAAAAAAAAAGCTGCACTTACTTTCCCCGAAAACTGAAAATACAACGTTCATAAAAAAAAAAAATCAGGTCCTTTTTTCTGCTGAACAATTTTCCACTCCAGAGTGCACCATCACAGTTTCTTAACGCATTAAACTGCGTTGGCATGGGGGCTTTCCAAAACATTTTTTCAATAGAAATGAGCTCACAAACAGTTTGCCATTTGTAAGATGAACACAACAACCACCGCCGTGGCAAAGGGGGTAGCGTCGCGACTCCCAGCTGGAGGTCGTGGGTTCGAATCCCACAAGCGGGGTTTTTTCGCCCCGACCGGCCCTACCCAGGTTGATTTTGCTGCGCCCTTTTGGGGAAGACTGGGACCACCAGTCTTTTCATCCACTTAAGGTCGTTTCGGAGGTTGCTCAAATTTCCTGACCAAAAAAGCAGGTGCCGACTCCGGCCTGGCCCGGGATATTTATGAAAGGAAGCGAGAGTACCCCGTCAGTATTTTGACCGAAATGGAAATCCTTCACATCTTCATCATCCCATTCTCTCATCAGCATTAAAAAAAAAAAAAGTCCAAAAGGGGGCCCTTCATGCCTCCTCTGGGACCCATTTCGATGTCCTTCCACTCTTGGGCCTTGGTTTGGTTCCCTCGGGGTCCCCGGGACGGGCGACCAGGGCTGTCGTTGGGCGGACGGGTGGGCCCCCGGGGAGAGCCACCACCCGGCCCGCGACTAACAATTTTTGTCTCGTTGGGGGTTTAAAGGGGGTGCCGCATAGTTGATCAAACAGGCGCCCCGAACACCCCAATGACTCGGCAGCTGCAGGGCCCCTCCGGGGGTTTCCTCTTGAAACGACTGACATTTTTGCTCCCCCGTGGGGGGTCGGTGCCGGGGGTGCGGCGGGGGGACCGGCGTGGCTGTGGGCGGGGTTCGGAATGAGGGGGTGGTGCACTGCTTTTAGGTGGCGCAGAGGTTGGGGCAGAAAAAAAAAAAAAAAAAAAAAAAAAAATAGAACACAACGACCAAACTTATTCCAGCATAGTAAAAGACAACAACGTTATGCTTATCAAGCCGATAGCTTTATTTTCAGACTGATACATTCGGAAACATAATTTAGAGCCAAAATTCTTTTAGCCTGTTTCTACATTAACCAGACTTGCTAGTTTGGCATCGTCTGGTCTTTTGGCCAGGAAGGTCCACTTTGAGAGTTGTAAGTCCGACTACTCCTCCAGACAGAGGATGTTCTAGGCGCAGCAGAGGAGGGAGGGGTGGTGGTGGTGGGAGTGGTGGTGGTGGTGATGGTAGGGTGGTGTGGTTTTGGGGAGAATAGCTGAGCATAATTTGGTGTCTGAATCCGGGGAGGGAGGGGCAGGAATGCACCCTTCGCACCCCCACCCCCCAGTGAAACTAGAGTGGTGAGAGGGAGGGTGAGGGGTGTCCGACTACCTTCTGTCTCCCTCGGATAGTTTGAGCACACACACACACACACGCACACACACACACACACACACACACACACACACACACACACACACACACACACACATACATTACACACACACCATGGACGGCATGTTGTGGTGCATTCCACTCACCTCCCCCTTCAATCCCCACTCCCGCAAAAGTTCGCTTTGGTCGAGAACAGCCAAAACTGACCAATGAACAGGTGGACAGCATGGAAGTTTCAGTATAAAAGAAATCAAAATGGAAACAAAATACGTATATTTTAAAACAGAAAAAGATACAATTCTGCCGAGTTACGCCGAAATTTAAATAAAAAATTACAAATCAGGAGTTTCAGGAAAGTTTGCAAAATGTCTGAAAACTGGGGTTTTGTGGAAAAATAAAAAGGTGTTACTGACTGCTGGATGTTGCTGTGTCAAAAACAAACAAACAAACAAACAAAACCCAACAACAACAAAAAAAAACACAACAGTTCATGGGGCATTTTCTTGACCTTTTTCCTTTAAAAAGAAAATCATGAACGAAGTTGGGGAGAAACGTCAACACCAAATGATAAAACAAAAAACCAACTTTTGGTCCCATGTGACACAGTTTCACGCAATAACTCCAAATTAAGATTGCAGTGCTACCCTACAACTATCGGGCTTTAGACACGAGGCGCTCGGAAAAAAACAAACAAAACAGTCCCCCCCCCCCCCCCCAAAAAAAAAAAAAAAAAAAAAAAAAAAGAAAAAGTTGGGGCTTCTAGTTTGTCCAAAAATTTAACCCCCTAGGCCCCCCCCTCCTCTCCCTCCCAGGGGAGAATGCATACAGCAAAAAGATTTGTACAAACACAAGCTGGCGAGTCCTTTTGGTCTTGAATATTAGTCACAGAAAACCCCACAGACGAACCTTCTGTGTCTGTGTCTGTCTGCCTGTCTGTCTCTCTGTTTGATGTGTGATGGGGCAAGAAAAGAGTATAGGGGTTATTTTAGCTGGACAAGGGCCCCACAATGGTCAGGCAGAAACTGACACATGGGCGACAATAACACCCTTTGGTTTAAAAATACACATGGGCGACAATAAACGGATGGTATTGGCTGGATTCAGTGTGCCACTGAAACAATAGGAGCCCTTTTAAACAAAATGCTTCTCCTCATGCTCTGACAGAAAATTTATGTTTCGCTGGACAAATTGAGCGCAAAATAAACATTTATCTTAATAAAACAAATCGAAGGGATAATTTCTTGACAAAAATCGTAAGCACAAAGTATATGTTGACAAAATAAATACATAATAGGCAATTGTCCTGACAAAATGATCTCAATTAAGTTTTTTCCCCTCGTCAAAAAATGTACGAAAGTATAAGAGAGAGGAGGAGGGGAGAGGAGAGAGGGGAGAGAGAGAGAGGATGAAGAGAAGATTAAAGTTTGTTCCCCCCCCCCCCCCATTTTTGACAAAATGAACACAAAAGTGTATGTCTTTCCTGAAAAAGATGAACACAAAACAGAGATGTTTTCCCTGTAAAAAATGAACAGGGGTTTTAATCTCTTTTGCCCAAAACGAACACAAAATTTTTTTTTTAACAAAACGAACTCAAAATGACCCCTTTCCGAAAAAAAAGAACACAATTTGTATTTCTTGAAAAAAATGATCACAAAATGCATGTTTTTTGACAAATAATCACAAAGTAGATATTCGTCACCAAATGAACACAAAAAAAGTGTTTATAAAGACAAAAAAAAAACAAAAAAACAGATAGTTCTTTGGAAAAACTGAAAACCAACCACACACACACACCACCCCCAAAACCCCCCACACACACACACACAAAACCGCACACATCATATATACATACATACATATATATGTACGTGTTCGCAAACGGTTTTCATTTAATTTGCTTACCGCTTTTTTTCTTGTTAATCAAATTTTTTAAAAGACCAAAAATTAATACAGCAGAGGGAATCCCCGAGGTTTTGATGGTTCGGCGGTAACCCTTCAAATGGATCCTCGGGGATTTATAAAAAACCCTGGGGGGTTTAAAACAAAATTTCGGAAAACCCCCCCTGGGGGGGTTTTAAAAAAAAATCTCGGGGACCTCTCTCCTCCTCTCTCTCTCTCTCTCTCTTCTCTCTCTCTCTTTCACCGATCCGTCCGGACTGCAGTTTGGAGGAAAGGTCATTAGGGTACTCCCAAACTGTGAGATTGTGGTCAAGTGGGGCCGGGGGGTGCGGAAAAAAGGAGTGGAGAGGAGAGATTGCGTGGGGCCAGAGGTACAACTTACAGTGTTGCGAAGCTGGGGCCCCTCGCTGGCGTGGCATGGGCCAATGCGCGAAGAGGAAGAGGTTTCTAAGCATTCGGACCCCCCTCCCCCCCCCTCCACGCTTCCTCATAAAAATAAAGAAGAAGAAAAAAAAAAAAAAAAAAGGACGTTTTTTTTTTTTTTCTTCCTTCCCCGCACAAACAGTTTTTTTCGTCAGGCTATGGGATGAGGTCGCATAAACTACTGAGAAGGGTTTGACATCGTAACACACGTTTCTCTTAGATTTTTAATGAACAGTTTTAATGTTGTGTTAACAAAAAAATTTTCTTTAAGAGATAAAAAGGAAAAACTTTTTTTCGTTCACTCCGCCGTCCAAACACTTTTTCCATCAAATGTCAGGACAGCCTGGTTTGCGAAAAAAACAAAAAGTTTTGTTATCTTAAGAGAAATATCATTTCCATTAAATTTTAATAATAAGTTTTTAACATGTTGACAGAAAGAATTTATGCAGGAAGAGGGGGGAGGAGTACGGAAGATAATACCCACCCCCCCCCCACCCCTTTAAAAAAGGCATTTGAATGGGG
>JAMYXO010008212.1:0-11131 GCA_033310375.1 Conus canariensis
AGTTCTGCAAAGGGGCTATTTGATTTTTTCCGTGTGATAGGTGCGGCTCGGCGCGAATGAGTGAGTGAGGGGTGTGTGTGGTGTGGGGTGTGTGGGGTTGTGTGTTGTGTGTTGTGTTTTGTTGTGCATGTGTATGCGCGCGCCGCAGGGTGCCGCACTGCAAAAAATTTTTTACGCCGGGGGTTTGGGTTTGGTAAGGGGGGAAAAAAAAAGGAAAATGCACACCACGCTTCAAGTGCCCAAAACCCCACAACACAACCCCACCACACCCCCACACACCACACCCAACCCCAAAACCCAAACCAAAACCACCCACAACACACCCACACTCCCACCCACACACACACACACACACCACACACACCACTCGAGACGAAAACTACGCACCCTTGACGCCTCCGTTGGAGGGGGGTCTACTGCGCTCCCTCTCCATGACTGTTTCACCTCGTGTCCGTTTCCCCTCCAGAAATGCGGGGGAAAGCAAAAAATGGAAGAGCACAGGAAAAGGGCAAGGAGAGGGAGGGGAAGAGAGAAGAGAGAGAGAGAAAAGAGAAAAAAAAGGGGGAGGGGGGGGGAAGAGGAAGGAGGATAAATGGGGGGGGGGGGGCAGAGAAGAGAGAGGAGAGGGAGAGGGAAAGGAGAGAGAAAGTTGCCATAGCAAACGATTACTATTTTATATAAATTTTGTGTGCGTGAGTTAAATTTGATGTCGGTTTGAGGAGTGGGTGTTTTGTGGGTGTGTGTTGTTTGGTGTGGTGTGTGTTGTGCGTGTGTGTGTGTGTGGTGTGTGTGTTGTGGGGTGTTTTTGGTGTGGGGCGCGCGCCGCACATACAAGAATTGCATCGCACAGGGTTTGTTTTTGTAAGGGGGAAGGGAAAAAGGGAGATTGGCTTGCACAAGCAAGTTTTCTTCTAAAGGGTACTCAATTATATAAGCCGCGTGCACACACAACAACCACACACCACACACACACACCACACACCACACACACACACACACAAACACACACACACCACACACAAAGCACACACAGCCAGCACAGCCAGACGCACAGCACAGCAGCACGCACGCACGCACGCACGCACCACGACGCACACACACACACACACACCACCAACCACACACACTATAGACGATAAATTGACGACGTTTCGTAATGCTCACCCATCTGAAGAGGTACGCTTTTTCCCCCCCTTTTTTCCATACTGTATTACCTCTTTTCCGTTTTCTCCCTCCACCCCCGGGGTCTTTTTCTTTTGTTCCTCCCCCCCCCTTCCCCCCTACACCTCCAGCCTGTCCACCACCTTTCCCCCCCTCCTTACCCCTCTGCTGCTCATCCCCCTCCCCCCCCCCCCCCTTCTTCCCATTCCCCCTTCGCCATCTGCTTCACCCCCCTTCACCCCAGTTTCCCAAACAGAATTTCTTTCCTTTCGCCTTCCCTTCCCCCCTTTTTCCCTTTTTCTGACCCACCCTCCCCCTCCCCGGGACAGAAAATAGGAAAAGCTTCCGGGGATTTCGCAAAACTCAATATGAACTGTGTAAAGTGACTGGGAAAGGAAAAGTAGGGAAAGAAAGAGGAAGAGACGCGGGAAGGAGAAAAGAGAGAGAAAGAGGGAAAATTGATTATTATTTATTGATTGTTGATTGTTGATTGATTGATTGATTTTGATTGATGATTGCGAAAAACAGAAGATTGGAGACGAGAGAGAGAGGGAAGACAGATTGATTTATTGATTTATATTGATTTATTGATTTATTGTTTATTTTTGATTTTTTGATTGATTTAAAATCGAGAGAAAAAGATAGGTTTTTAAGACGGCGAGCGGGGCGAGCGAGAGAGAGAGAGGAGGGAGAGAGAGAGAAGAGAGAGAGATTTTTAGATTCTTTATTTTTTAGGCCATAGCCCCTCAAAGGGGGATACAATAATGAATAAATTCTAAATCAAGGGGACAATAAGAGAGAGGAAAAGGGGAAAGAAGAGAGAGAAGAGAGAGAGAGAAAAGAGAGAGAGAAATTGGGGACGACGGGTTTTCTGACGGCTGATTGATTACAAAGGTGTGAGTCGGTACGCTGTTTGGGGGCGACAGACACCAACAGACCAACAAAGAAGAGAGTGTTGGGCTTTGTTGGTGTGTGTGTGGTTTTGGTTGTGTTGGGTGGGGTTGCGTGTGTGGTTGTTTGGTGGTGGTGGGGTTTTGGTGGTGTGTGTGTGTGAGTGTGTGGTGTGGGTGGTTTGTATTGTGTTGTGAGAGAGGGAAAGACAAACTTTTTAAAAGACGGGGGATTGGGATTTTTTTACGACTGACGCTGATCGATTAATTGATGATTGATTGTTAATGGCAAGTCACCCCTTGTTCAGAGAGTGAGGAGACGAAAAGACTCACAAGAAGGGGAGGAGAGAGAGAGAGAGGAGGGTGATCGTTTAATTTAAACAATCTATGGCGATTCAACCCCGCCTTTTTTTCTATAGTTTTATTTTTCATTTTTTTTTTCTGTTTACATACTCTCCATGCCGGCTTATACGTCGAGCCGTTGTTCTAAATTTTGTGCTGCTTTGTGTGTAGTGTTAACAAGAAAATTTTTTGGTTTTTTCTTTTTCTTTTAAAATGATCATGTCTGAAAAACGTGTTAGGGGTTTTTTTTCTGTATAAAAAAAAAAAGGGTAATTTTTGTTTTTTTTTCATAATTTTTCTAAAAATAAAGCAAGCGACGACAAAAACGGAACAAGTAAAGAGATTGAGCCTACAAATGTAAATTTGAACCTCAATTTGATTTCTGTCCCTGTGCAACAGCAAGGTGTTAAAAAAAAAATTTTTGACAAGATAAAAACGACTTTTCGTAACAGTTTCCTTTTGTTGTGTTTCTTTTTTTCTTTTTCCCTTTTTTTTCTTTTAAAATTTTCTTCTTCTTCTTTTTTTCTTTTCCCCCCTCCTCCCCCTCCTCCTTCTCCTCTCCTCCTCCCCCCCCCCCTCCTCCTCCTCCCCCCTCCTTCTTTTTTTTCTTCTTCTTCTTTTTTCTTTTTTTCTTCTTTTCTTTCTTCTTCTTCTTCTTTTTTCTTTTCCTCCCCTCCTTTATCTTTTCTTCTCCCGCTTCTTCTTCTTCTTCTTCTTCTTCTTCCCTTTTCCCTCCTCCCCTTTTCCTTTTCTTCTTCTTTTTCTTCTTCTTCTTCTTTTTCCTTTTTCCTTTTTTCTTCTTCTTTTTCTTTCCTTTATCTTTTTTCTTTCTTTTTCTTTCTTTTCTTCTTCTTCTTCCTTTTTTTCTTCTTTTTTCTTCTTCTTCTTCTTTTTCCCTTCCTTTTCTCTCTCCTTTTTTATCTTCCTTTCTTTTTTTCTTCTTCTTTTTTCTTTTTTTCCTTCTTCTTCTTTTCTTTTTTCTTTTTTGTTCTTTGTTATTTTTTTTTTTTCTTTGTTTTCTTTTTTCCTGCTTGCTTTTTTTGTTTTGTTCTTGTGTCCTTCTTCTTCTTTCCCTCCCCCTTTCCCCCTCCTCTCTTTTTCTTCTTCTTTTCTTCTTTTTTCTTCTTTTTCTTCTTTTTTTCTTCTCCTTTTTTTGTATTCTCAATTTTTCTACCTTGTTTGATAAAAGGGAAACATTTACATTGTCAAAAGGGCTGCTTTGCTTCCGTTTGGAGCATTTTAAAAAAAGGGGGAAGAAGAAGAAGAAGATGAGGGGGGGAGGAGGGGGAGGACGAGGGGGAGGTGGAGAAAGAAAAGGGGGAAGGGGGAAAGGGGAAAAAGAAAAAGAGAAGAAACGAAGGGGGGAGGGAGGAGGGGAGGGAAAAGAAGAAAAAGAAGAAGAAGAGGAGAGGGGGAAAAAAGAAGAGGAGGGGGAGGAGGGGGCGGGGGAAGAAAAAGGAAGAAGAAGAAAAGAAGAAAAAGAAGAAGAAGAAGAAGAAGAAGAAAAAAAGAAGAAAGAAAAGCATGTTTAAAGCGAAGATATATTGAAAGGACAGGGGAAAAAGCTATTACTTTCTTAAATTTGCCCCCCCCCATTAAAACCCCCTTCCATTTCCCCCCTCCGCCCCCCTGCAACGCTGCTGGGAAACCCGCCACCCCCTCTCTTCCCCCCCCCCTCCCCCCCCCCCCCCCCCCCCCCCCCCCCCCCAACCCTCCTTCGCATTATACAATTTGTACCGCCCCCACTGAAAAAGATGACTTCGACGTTTTTCCCTGGTAAGAGGCTTGAACTGGGGGAAAGAGGGGTGGGGTGGGGGGGGAAAGAAAGTGGGCATGGGGCTGAATAGGCTTGTTTTAAATTCATTTAAACACGTGCCAGTTTCTGCACAATGAATGTTTGGGGGGATGAGTTAAAGGGTAGATGCAGGAAGGGATGATAACAGTCCGGGGATTAAATGTTAAGTTTTTTTTGTAATTGGGGGAATTCTAGGTAAATGTCTTTGGCACCACGTTATTTTTTTTAGATTTTTCTATTGAAACTTTGAACACAAAAAACCATCATCCCACGACACAGAATACAAACACAAAATACATACACACATCTGCACATGCACCACTCACTATTGCGTCATGTCACACACCACACACCCCACACCAAAAACCCCCCACACACACACAATTCTTTTTACGCATGCCTCTCAGGGCCGCGCGCGCGCGCACGCACACCAACCCACACCACACACACACACCCCCAACACACACCACACACACACCACTGTTGCAGCACCTTACACCACATACACAACACACACGCGACGACACAGGGACCGTCTGTGTCGCGCTTTTTTGAGGGTTATTTTTTGGTTTTCCCATGTTTTTTGACAATTTACCCCACTGATGAATCAGAGCATACCTCCGCTCAACTGAAATTCCTGCCACAATAGGGGACATGTTTTGGTAATGAAAACAGAAGATAATTCTGTCTTTCCATTGCAACAATTTACCTTTTCTCCTTGGGGTCAAAAAACAGATGGGGGGGCCCAAATATTTGAGGAAGACACGCCAGATCATGATGGAAAAAAGGGAAGGGGGAAAAAAAACAAAAAAAAGGGTGAAGGGGAACAAGAAACGGTTCGTAAACAGCAAAAAACCCAATGACACAAAACAATAACAATAAAAAGAGAAAAAAACAAGACAACAGGGGGCCAAAATATGGGTCAAAAACAAAATAGACATTGAAACAACTGGGAACAAGTATATATACATAAAAAGGAAAACTGTGGGGTCGGGGATACAATGTCCTCAATATTAGGTAGAATTTTTGGGTACTCTCAACTCCCCCCAAGACAGAAGAAAAAAAACGCACAGCAATTTTTAAACTAAAAAAAAACTATTTTTAAAGACGGTTAATTCGTTATTACGAAAATTTATGACGACCGATAGGCCAGGGGGAAAAACGGGTTTCATTTTAGCGGGGATGTGTTCTTAATACTGGAACAGGAGGGGGGTTGCAGGGATAAAACGGGAGGGGGAATTTTTTGTGTTTCACCATGTTTTTGCTTTTTACTGAACTAAAGGAAGATAAAGGGAAATTTAAAAATTTTCCCCCAAAATATTCCTACCCCCCCACCCCCTTCCTTGTCCCTTTTCCTTGTCTCAATGGCCTCCTTTTTCCTCTCTCTCTCTCTCTCTCTCTCCTCTCTCTCTCTCTCTCTCTCTTGGAATGAAGATTTTTAATCAATCAATTAATCAATCAATCAACCAGGATCGATCAATCGATCAATTAATCAATTCCCTTTTTCCACTTTGGGCATGAATAAAGCTGCTATTCTCTATTTAACTTCAATAATCAAAAGAGTCTTATGAAATTTTGGAGAATTTTTTTTTTATTATTAAATTTGCCCCCCTAATAGCGAAATACCCACATTTTACAACCTACACCTAACAAAAAAAAATCATATTCCGAAAACTTCAAAGTTCCCCAATAATAATTGTTTTGAAAAAATTTCATGCTGATCCTCCAAAATACAGGGCCCATATTTTTATCCATCTTTTTCTAAGCCTTTGGAAAAAGATATAAAAAAAATATATTTTTTTAAAGACACCTTTTTTTTTTGTTGGAACAACTGGGGATATGGTCAGTTTTCTTGCCAAACAGCTTTTGACTAACCTTGTCGCCGTGTTGACTTATACAAATAATGAAACACACTGGGGTTCCCGTTTGGGCTGGGTTTTTTTTTGCAAACCTTACATAGCTTTTCTGGGGAATATTTTCGATTTCGAGCTTCATTTCGCCCCAAAAACGTGTTTGTGAAGGGATGTGAATCTTTTGTTCGATAATTTACGTGTCTTTAAACTTCAGTTCGTATCCAGTCCACCGTTACTAACAAACTTTCCCTTTTCTGACAACTTTAGTGAGGTTTTGCAGAAGATACTTCGAACGGGTTGTCGCGAGATAAACATTTTTACTTTTTTGCAAGAAGTATCAGGAGTTTTAAATGGTCCTAACAAAGGGAAAACCTTTTACACTAAAAAAAAAAAATTAAATAATCACTACTAGACAAAAAAAGTTAAACTTTCTAAAAAAAAATATATTCCCTTCACAAAACGAAAAGCCTGGTGGAGTTGATTGTCAAAAACCTAGGGTTTTTTTTATGTAATCTACGATGGTCGAATAAATAGCAATGAATGCAAAAAAAAGTCCCCGAGAAATTTTTTCCACCTCAAAATTAAAATTTCTTTTTTAAACTACTCCCTGTAAGTTTTTCTTGAATGCCCCCATCGAATCTTATATTAAACCTCTCTACAACGGGGTTCCGCAAGTGAACAGTTTTAAAACTTTTATTCAGTTTTAGGGGTTTTTGAGCTTTACTGAAAATTCTTCTGACCTCGTTCCATTATTCCTCAGACAAAATGGAATTTTCCTCTAAATGAAAAACATCTTTATAACAAGCAATTTTTTTGTTTAAAAAAATGTCCCCACCCAGGGGGATCCTGTTGACATCGGGAAAGATGGAATCCGGGAAATTTTTTCAAAGGGACATGCGACTATGTTGCCAAGGCAGCGTGTCTGACTTTTTCTGGTCTTTCCCTTTACAAAAAGCTACGAGTGGGGCTTCGGGTGTGCGCGCGTTTATCTCATGGGGGGCTTTTGCCGGGGGCCCTGCATATGAAATCACTTTTGGGACACCCTGGGAGGTCCTGTGGGGGGTCTGGTGGTAGTCCTTTGGGCTTTCACACGGTAGTATCTGCCCAAAGGGGCACCTGTGCCCTTGACTCTTAATAAATTTTCGTGCTGCCCCACCCATGTCAACATGCCACAACGGGGGAGGGTCTCTCCCGGCAGGGCGGTTCGTAGATGGGACATAGTCTCTAACACACTGACAAAATTCGGATCTGCTTTTTTTTTTCCCTCCGTTTGCCTCTTTATTTTTAAAAAAACGAACGTGCTAAAACAATTCGCGGTTTAAAAGACTGCAGCAGACGTTTTTTTAAAAGACATTTTGTTGTTTTCGGAGGTTTTTTTGAAAGGCAATCTCAGCAATTTAAAAAACACCGGGGTGGTTTTGTTGTTTTGTTGTTTTTTTGTTGTTTTTTTGTTGTTTTTGTGATCTTGTTTGCTCGAAAAGGGTACAGGTTTTACACAGTACCTCCCACACCCGGGGCAATGCTTCAAATATTCTTCGGCAATCAAATATTTATGTTCTCCTTCTCTCTCTCTCTCTTCTCTCCTCTCTCTCTTTGTTCTTGTTTTTTTTGTGTGTGGTGTGTGTGGGTTTTTGGGTGTGTGTGTGGGGTGTGTGCTGTGCGTGTGTTGTAGGTGTGTGGGTGGGGGTGTGTGCGTGCGTGCGGTGTGTGTTGCGTGCGTGGCGTGTGTGTGTGTGTGGTGGTGTTGTGTGGGTGTGGGTGGGTGTGTTGCACCCCACGAACGCGCGTGAATGTACGTTTTTTTATGTTTTTTTGGTTTGGGTTTCGGTTAAACATTTTTTTATTTTCTTTTTTAGCTTTTCTTTGAAAAAGATGTTTTTCTTTATTTTTAATGTTTTATGTGGTCCTTTTCGCAGAAACCCCGCACCCCCCCCCGCTCAAAAGGTCTATCAAGACCATCGAAAGAGAGGGCAAAAAAACCAGTGAAATGAACACAATAAAACTTTCACTTGTAAAAAAAAAAGGGGTCGAAGCAAACACGGGTTTTTTTTTTTTACAAACAAACTTTTTTTTGTTTATTTTACGTCTTATTTTCCTCCCCCCCCGGGGATGGCCCTGAAGAAGCTCGATGAGGCAAAAGCCGTCACAAAAATAAACGTTTACCCAAACAGTGAGTACGGTTTTTTGTTTTCACTTTTTTCGCAAGGCTTTTTCGTATAAATTTGTACTTAAAACCCGGGCATGACTTCGGGGAGTGGGCCATCAGCGCCAAAAATTTATTTATATTGTTTGTATCTATCACTATCTGCTACTATCATCTATCAACTATCTTCTATCTTCTGTCTACCTATCTACCTATTTCATCGGGCTATCTTCGTCTGTCTTCTGTTCCCAGTCGCTACTATAATTTTAAATCATTTCTAGACCCTTTTTTTTTTACAAGTGTGGTGGTGGTGGCTGCGTGCGTGCGTGTGGGGTGTGTTGTTGGTGTTGTGTGTGTGTGTGTGTGTGTGTGTGTGTGGTGGTGTGGTGTGTGTGTGGTCCGCATAATTTTTAGATTTGAATTTTTAAAAAGGGAAAGCGCCCTTTTAGCCTACGCGTTTGGATGGGCGCTATAGAAAATTTTCCTCATTATTTTATTTTTTTATCTATCCTCGATCTATATATCTATCTATTCAGGAGATTTTTTTAAAAATTTGTTTTTCTGTTTTTATTTTTGAGGACAAACTGTAAAAAGCCTATTGTGCTCATTTTTTTTCCTAATGTCATATGTTTTCCTTTTTTTTTCTCGTTTGTTCTTCTTCACTTTTTTTTTTTTGGGCGCTTTGCCCCCCCCCCCCCCCCCCCCCCCCTCCTTTTCTTTATTTCTCTCCTTTCCCCCCCCAACTCCCCCCCCCCACCTATGCCGTTTTTTTCCTTCGCTCTCTTATGAAAACGCCTAAAAGGACATGGCCCATTTAAAAAAAGTCTTGTTCCTTTGCTCTCCTATGAAGGCCTAAAAAGGAAATGGGCCCCTTTAAACCAGTCCCTTTTTCCTTCGCTTCCTATGAAGCGCCTAAAGGGACATGGCCCATTTAAACCAGTCTTTTGGGGTTTTCCCTTTGCTCTCCTATAAGCGCCTAAAGAGGGCATGGCCCATTAAAAAACCGTCTTGCTGAAACCAGGGGGGCCCTAACACCCCACTCAGGAAAAAAGACCTGATCAACAGCATTCACCACTGTGCTCAACACCCAGAAAAAAAACATCCAAAACTTTGAAACTGTGTTAATAATATGACAGTTTTTGAGAATGTGTGAGATATATTGTGTCTGCTGACAGCCCCCAAGAAGAAAATGGCATCATAACTTCACATGGATGGATTATTTGGTTTTTCAGGGGCGAGAAGGGGGGGGAGTAAATGGGGGATCGGGAGTGGTTTTTTGATGGTAGTGGTGGGGGGTGGTGGTGATGAGGGGAGGGAGGGGGGAACACGGGAGTGGGTGAGTTGTTTTGGAGAGATGGGATGAACAAAGAAGGGGGATGGTGGGGGCAATAGGGGGAGAAAAAGGGTGGTGTGGTGTGTGTGTGTGTGTGTGGTGTGGTGGTGTGGTGTGTGTGTGGTGGTTGTGTGCCGGGTTTAGTGTGTGTGTGTGTGGTTGGGGTGGGTGTGGGTGGTGTGTGTGTGTTGTATGTGTGTGTTTGTGTGTGTGTGTGTGGTTTGTTGGTGGTGTGGTGTTGCGGTTCGGGGGGTGGTGTGTTTGGTGGGGGTGTGTGGTGTGTTGTGTGTGTGTGTGTGTGGTGGGGTGGCGTGTGGTGTGTGTGGGTGGGTGGTGTTTTTGTGGTGTGTTCGGTTTGGGGGGGGGTGTTGGTGTGTGTGTGTGGTGTGTTGGGTTGGGGTGGGGGGTGTTTGTGTGTGTGTGTGTGTGTGTGTGGTGGTGTGTGTGTGGTGTGGTGGTGTGGGGTTGTTGGGACATGGGAAGACACACTGAACTACGTCCCGATCGTTTCATCTGTTTTTTTTAAATCTTCTTTAAAAATCTCGTTAAAACTTTCGCACATTCAAACAAAATTTGCTCATCTGATGAAATTTTTTGAGACAAACTTTGCTTTTTACCAAGAAATAATATTTTCCCAATGGAAACTGTTTACATTGGTTTTCTTTGTTTTGCTAGAATTTTTACCCCCCAACACACACACACCCCCCAACACACACACTAAACACACCACACACACACACAAACATGTTAATTTTTTATATATAATATAACACCCGCGCATCATGCACGCACGAATGCAGGGATGTACACACGCAGAAAAGAAAAAAGAAAGAAAAAAATCCCTTTTTCCTTTCTTTCCAGGGGTTTTAATATACAAAATGAAAGATAAAAGCCCTCGGCAAACGGGCATTATCAAACCTTTGAAAGGAAAAACACAGTCAAACAAAAATAAACTTGTGGTACTTTCAGATATTTTTTCGGGGAAAAAAATGTGGTTTCCCCTGATAAAGCCCACATGGTATTCATCACTTTTCAGCACATTACAATCCTACATCTTCTTTCTTCACTCCACAGCCCGTAATGCGTTTTTGGTCTCTTCCCCGCGATAGTTACAACGGGGTGTCAGCAACACAATGTGACTTATGGCATTTTTCTAAAAACCTTGTCCTTTCCCCAAAAATTATAATTCGCCATGATTTTAAATTTCGTAAAATGAAAATATTACTTATTTTGAGAAATTTTGCCAATTGGATAAGTCAGTTTTCAAAATTTTCACATAATTTCAAGAACACCTTTAAATTTATGAAACTTTTTAATCCAGCACATATTCGTAACCGGTTTTTTTTTTCTAAACTGCTTGAATGCCCCAAGTTCGCAAACATAAATCCGACAAAAAATTTGGTGTGTTTTTGACTTTTTTTTTTAAAAGGATAGGACGGGGCCAAAAACTTTGTCAAATAAGTTAAAAAGTACTGCAAGTGGGAAAATTTTGCTTCCCTGCATTTTTAATGAGCAAAATGTTTTTTTTCACCCCCAAAACATTTTTGCCCGTTATGAAAATTCTATTCTATTTAAATTAACTGCCAGCAAGTTTAAGTGTTTTTATCAATCTTT
>JAMYXO010000819.1:0-5000 GCA_033310375.1 Conus canariensis
GCGTGAGGCCATAGAAGATATCAACCCTCTATAGAACAGGCGGGCAGAGACAGGCACTTATGCGTGAGTCGTGTGACTAGGGTTACATATTTCTCGGGGGTGGGAGTGGGAGGGTAGACACACGAGAAGTGCTGGCAACTTGGATGGCATAGTGCAAAGAGCTCAGCATAGACGAGTGTAAAGGCACCTACCTGCTGTCATGCGATGAGAATTCATCACTGATAGTTGGAGCGCTCGCCTGTGCAGTAGCCAAATATGTTACGAGATCCCAAATAAACACACACACGGCGCGGACAAGTTATTGCTATCGAGGGCAGAATATTCACTTCACACAATAAACAACATATCTCGGAATGAACAACTACATCAGACATACACAACACAGACGACACAGAGACAATATGACAACAATCACTTACAAACAAACAAACAATAACACTGAACTCAAAAAAACATAACAAAAATTATTATCTCGTATATGACTATATAACTGATAAATCACAATAACGAAGATTCACACACAACAAGTAGTCAACAGTAATGTAATTGTCAGGATTTAGAGATCATCGTACACGTGGGGGAACTGCGATGTGGTCTAGATGTGTACACGTGGGGGGATGGATATGAGGCTAGTATACACTATCGGGGGACGGATATTATATGGGGAGCTGCTGGCTGGGAGGTAGTGGTGATGATGTTCTAGTATTAGGGGGGAGCGGTTCAGTGAGGTTCATGATGATTGGTAGGTTATTAATGTGAATTAGTATTTGAAGAGGGGGAATGGTTTATGGGGATGGTGTTAATATGGGTAGTATGAGTGGGATATGGTTTGTAGATAAAGTGGGTGGGTGTATGATATTGATGTGATATATGTAGTAGGGGATAATAGGAAAAGAAGGGAATTAAGTGGGGAGATGTGATTTTATAAATGATTGTATTTATGAAGTGTGATTGATTGTGGATTTGGGGGGGTAATAAGAATGATAGGTTGTATGTGATGAAATGGAGTTAATTGATGCAGTTGATATATTATAAATTGTAAGTGGAGGTGAGGTGTGTAATAAGGTAATGGAAGAGGTGGATGGTATATTATATTGGGTTTTAGGTGGGAGTTTTGATATAGAAGTTGTTTGGGAGTAGTATAGTGTGGGGATGTTTTTAGTTTTTATTAGAATATGAATAGTAAGGATGAACGGTTGATGGTTATAGGGAGGTTGTTGGGAAGAGGTAGGGGGAGGTTTTTGGAATTGGAATAATGTAATGGGGAATATGGAGGAGAGGAGGAGGGGGGGGAATAGGGGAGTTTTAATGATGAAGTTTTGTTATGGTTGTTGTGATTTTTATTGTTGTATTAATTAGTAAGTGGATGTAGATTGATGGTATGATAGGTATTGGTGTAAGATAATATTGTTATGTGTTTAGTTATGGATTGTTGAGAGAATGATGGTTGTTAGGGAAGGTTATAATGGGAAATTAAGATGATTAAGGATGAAGGGGTAGGTGGGTTAAAGTATGTAATTAAAGGGTGATGGAGGGATATGGGCCTATGATGAAATGGAAATTAAAATGGATAAGGTTTTTGGGGATGTTTGAAGGTTGAGTATGTGATATGGTGGGTTGTTGAAGTAAATTATAATTGAATGGAGTTGATTTATGTAGAATTAAATAGTAGTATGGTAGGAGTGTTTGTGTTATTAATATGGGGATTGGCTAGGGGGGAGGTAGGAAGTAAAAAATTGATTATAAAGTGTTGATGGTTAAAATAAATTTATAAGGATTTTGTGTTATTGGGTATTATAATGGATTTGTGAAAGGAATGAGATGATTGGTTGTAATGAGGAAGGTGGTATATAAGTTTGGTGTGAGGAATTTGGGTGGTGGTTATGTATTGATAAGGGTTGTGGTAGATTGATGATAAGAGGGAATGGATTGTTTTGGTTGGTAAGGTATTGAAAGATTGTTTTGTTGATAGTGATATGTTTGGTTAGGAATTAATTTATTAAAATGGGTGGGTAAATAGGAGATATGTTGGTGATAGATGTTTGGTGATGGTATTGTTGGGGTGTATGGGGGAGGATGATGTAATATAATTGGTTGTTGGTATATATTGAAGGAAAGAATGGTTTTGTGAGAGAATTATTAGTGAGGTGGATTGTATAGGGGGAGAATAGATGGGTGGGTGAGGGAGGGGGGTTAAGGGGGGGGGGGGGGTTTTTTTGGGGGGGGGAAGGGTTGGGGGAATGGGGGGGGTGAGGAGGATAGGGTTTTGATGGGGGGGGATATGATATAAAAAAAATTGGATGAGGTTTGAATTTGGGGGGTTAGGGGGGGGGGAGGGGGGGGGGTTGGGGGGGGAGAAATTTGGGAAAGGGGATATAGTAGGGGGGGAGGGGGTTAGGGTTATTTGGGGTTTTAAGGGGTTTTTTAAGGTAGGGGAATTGGGTGGAAAAAGGGGTTTTTGGGGGGAAGGGGAGGGGGGGGTTTTATGTTTTGGGGGGTTTTGGGGGTTTTGGGGGTGTAGGGGGGAATTTTAAAGGGGGTTATTTTATTTTTGGTTATTGGGTTTTGGTTTTTAAAAGGGTTGGGGAAATTGGGGGTTATTTGGGGGTAGGAATATGAGGGGGTAGGGTTAGATATGTTATGGTTGGGATATGATGGTTTTTTGGGGGGGTGAGAAATTTTGGGTTTTGTTTTTTGAAAAGTTTGGGGGATAAGTAAACAGAGTTTTGTTTTTAAAAGGGGGAATTTGGAGGGAGTTTTTCCCCAAGGTGTTTCCAATGCCTCATATTTTAAAAACCAAATTTTGGGCTCCCATAATTTTACCCTCAAAATAAATTTAGGGTCACGTATGTTTTGGGGGTTTATTTTTTGGCATGAATGCAAGGGGGTGACGTCACAACCCAATATTTTGCCCCTGCACCCAGGACTACTTTCAGGCTCGCCCGCCAGTCACAAAACTCAAAAACCATTATCATCTACTGGGAAAGGGTGTTGCTTTTCAAAATAAAATAAAAAATTCCCCTGTCAAACGCCCTCCTGCACATTGCAGTGGAAAACAAGACAAAACCCATACAAAAGCCGGAAAAAAGGGGCACCCCTGGATGGAGGTTGATTCGGAAAACCCCCCAAACCATTAAAACCCGACTACGCCCATGGGCCGGGGATCTACTGGCCCCCTTTAGTATTCGGGGTTTCTTCACTTCGGCCAGGACAACCCTTTAAATCCTTAAAATTGGTAAAAGAAGGGGGTCTTTAACTTTTTAAAGGGACTTTTCAAACATTCCTACTACAAAAGCATTGGGGCCTTTGGAAAAATTTGTGCAGGTAATCCTCAGGGGGGTCGACATCAGGGCACTGAAAACTCACCAGATGGAGTGATCAGCTACAAGCTTGATCACACAGACGACTGGGCTCCACTTCCCCCGGGTCCAACAGAGGGGCAGCAGTGCAAATCACACAGCAAAAACAACAGCCGAGATCAATCAAGAAGTCAAAGTGGACCACCTCCAGCAGCTGAAAACTGTAGCCATGGAGTACCAGGCTTCTATGACAATCTTCTCCATGACCGAGTCTGATCTGAGAGACCACAGTACCATTCCTCTTTTTGCTTTCACAACACAATTAACTGTTGGCTAAATGCTCTCTCAGGATGTAAGTGAGACGTCAAGTGTGGTTTTTAGAAACGAAATTATATCCACACGTCCACATATCTTGACGTCCTCGCTCACAACCTGACAGATCATGGGGGAAAATCAAGTGTGGAAGTAATCTTTTTTCTAAGTCATACTGAGAAACAACTTGACGCGGTGTAGATAGTGTACAAAATGTTGAATTTCTGGCGGTATACACGAGATGTGTAGAACTAAATTTATTTCTAAAATTCTTTTTTGTTACTGGCCGCAGTTTTGGGGGGTGCAAGCGAGATGATTGTGTTTTTCTATATAAATTTCTGAAAAATTTCATCGGTTTACTGACCGCAGTTCTGGTGGTGCACAGATGTGGAGGTAGGTGGCCCTAACACCCGGACAGTTGCTAGGGGCAAAATTTCCCCGGGACAAGACAGAGAATACGTAGCTCGTCCGGGAATTACGCCCTTACAACTGTCCGGTTGTTAGGGCTACCTACCCTAGTTTCTATATTAATTCTGAAAATTTCATTTTTTATTGACCACATTTGGTGGTGCACAGATTTTTAGTTCTATATTAATTTCTGAAAATTTCATTCTTTACTGGCCAAGGTTCTGGCATGCACAGATGTGTATTTCTACATTGATTTCTGAAAATTTCATTCTTTACTGGCCAAGTTCTGGCAGTGTACAAAATGTGTAGTTCTACATTGATTTCTGAAAATTTCATTCTTTACTGGCCGCAGGGGTTTGGGGGGCGTACAGATGTGTAGCCTGTGTTGATTTCGAAAATTTCATTCTGGCGATATTTCTGAAAAAAGATTGTTGAATCTTTTTGGCAAGACAACAATATTTTCGGTCAGGTTCGGAGTTTGTGCATGTTTTTGATTCCTCTCTCTCTCTCTCTCCCCTCTCTCTCTCCTCTCCTCCCTCTCTCTCTCTCTCACCTCACACACACACACACACACACACACACACACCCAAAACCACACACACACACACCACAAGACTGACTAACGCATTTTTTCTTTTATTATATTGATAGTCTACACTGCGCAATCAAAATAACTTTTTTTTCTGTTAAACTATGTTTGAAAAAGAGATTCCTTCAAATGCGACTTGTTTATTAAAGTTCAGCATGCATGACATAAAAACTAACCATCCAAAACATTATTATTTCTTGAATGCTTCATTTAAAGTCACTTCATTTAAAGGACAGTCCTGCAAAACCTAGTATGTGCTCATTTTTTGTTCACAGGTTTTCGTGCAAAAACTCGTATCTACACATTTCACTTATATTTCTGTATAAAAAGGGACCTTGGTTTTCAAAATCTATAAAGAACCATTTTTGCATCATTTTCTATGCAGGGAATGA
>JAMYXO010000819.1:12500-37471 GCA_033310375.1 Conus canariensis
TCTGTCTCTCTCTGTCTCTCTCTCTCTCTGTCTCTCTCTCTCTCTCTGCCTCTGTCTGTCTGTCTGTCTGTCTCTGTCTCTGTCTCTCTCTCTCTCTCTCTCTCTCTCTCTCTCTCTCTCTCTCTCTCTCTCTCTTTCGTGTGTGCTTACAGACAGAGAGAAAATCAGGTATTGCAACAGTACTCCAAGCCTTTAACAAAATCGCTTATGACAGATTTCGATAACGAGAAACGAAAATCTAAGGGAAAAAAACAAACAAACAAACAGAATCCTCCGCCAAAGAACTTAACTATAACTAAAGACTCACCAATTCATGAAACCTCGGTTTTATGAAAACCTCGCATACAGCTTACAGGTTTTTTGGGGGTGTTTTTGGTTACCCATAAATGCCCGTTCTTGGATAAGCAAATCATTTACCATAACCAGTAAGACATCAGAATATTGCAGACACAAATTGAAACTGCCAGACGCGGGTTTTCGTCAGATATAGGCGCTCGCTTCGTATATATTTATTACGAATTTACACTTTATCTGCATTCATTCTTGTTTCCAGTTTAAAGGACACATATCTTATACTAGTAAACGTTTCTTCAGTTAAGTAAGCGCTGTTGGGTTTGTCCACAAACAGCAGTCTCCACACAAATGGCGGGTGTTTGACAAGAGACGGTACTTCAGATGTGACCGAAGCGGTGGTAATGCGGCCGTTCAGAAAACTAAACAAAAAAAAAAAACAACAAACAAATAAAGAAACAACAACAACAACAACAAAACGCACCTGTCAAGGCAGACCAGTCTGAGCTTCAACCTTCGATTTTGACGACAATACCTATTAAAGAAAAGATCAGCCGAGAGACCAGTGAGTACTGCAGCTCTGTTGAGTCCTGGCAGCAACGATCACTACATGCCTATGACAGATGTGCTGACAGTCAGCCTGTCAACAGGTTTTACTCTTCATCTGTGTGTGTGTGTGTGTGTGTGTGTGTGTGTGTGTGTGTGTGTGTGTGTGTGTGCGTGTGTGTGTGTGTGCGCGTGTGTGCATGCGTGCGTGCGTGCGTGTGTGTGTATGTGTGTGTGTATGTGTGTGTGTGTGTGTGTGTGAATGGTCTGGTGCACAAAAAATATACGTGTGTGTGTGTGTGTGTGTGTGTGTGTGTGTGTGTGTGTGTGTGTGTGTGAATGGTCTGGTGCACTAAAAATATACGCGCGCGCGCATGTGTGTGTGTGGTCTTGCGCACAAAAATAGACGTGTGTGTGTGTGTGTGTGTGTGTGTGTGTGTGTGTGTGTGTGTGTGTGTGTGTGTGTGTGTCCTTCATTTAACGTCTATCCACTATTCGTGATATTAGTGTGTGTGGTGTGTGTGTGTGTGGTGTGTGTGTGTGTGTGTGTGTGTGTGTGTGTCCTTCATTTAACGTCTATCCACTATTCGTGATATTAGTGTGTGTGTGTGTGTGTGTGTGTGTGTGTGTGTGTGTGTGTGTGGTGTGTGTGTGTGTGTGTGTGTTGTCTGGCGCACAAAAAAATACACATACGTGTGTGCTCTCTACTGACAGTATTGAGGGCCTTGGTCTGGTGAACATAGATGGAAGACAGGTCGGCATTTTGTTCCAGACATTTTTTTTCTGGCAGCAAATACCAAACCAATGGTTCCTTTTTCTTTCCTGAAGCCACACTGGCTCTCTGACAAAAGCTATTGCTCAAGATGTGTTATAAGGCAGCTCAGCAGAATCCTGCCAAGAATCTTGCCTGCTGTAGACAACAAGGCCGCCACAGAAGTGATGGCCTGTGACTCGGTCTTAAATACCCACCCCCCCCCCCCCCCCACCTCCCCTAATCACCAACAGAAGACCAACCTAACGCTACGGGTAATGGTGGGAACACAGAAGGTTCCCTTCTCAGTTTACAACACCCACGAAGGGATGAGTAAGGTGACCCTGATCAACCACAGAACAGGGAGCCCTGACCGTACACAGTAGTGGGCACTTCCCTAGGTGCAGGGTGCACGAAACGAAGTCCTGGCAAAACAGCCACAAAATCTCAACGACACATGCGGAGGCACCTCACCTTTGGTTAAGTATGAAAGTCACTGTTGCATGGCATTATTATTCCATGGCTCTTCCTCACTGGGGAGGGGGGGGGGGGGTCACACATCCAGTATTGTGCCAGACAGATCATGAATGCTCCTCCTTCTGGTTTCACCGGGGTCACATGTCAACACAACACAGCATGTATGTACATGCGTTTGCGCTGGGGAGAATTAGAAGAGAGAGAGAGAGAGAGAGAGAGAGAGAGAGAGAGAGAGAGAGAGAGAGAGAGAGAGAGAGAGAGCGCTGGGGAGAATTAGGGGAGAGAGAGAGAGAGAGAGAGAGAAAGAGAGAGAGACAGACAGACAGACAGACACACAGACAGACAGACAGACGGACAGACAGACAGACAGACCGACAGGCAGACAGAGACGGACTGAGACAGACAGACAGACGAGATAGACAGACAGACAGACAGACTGACAGACAGACAGACAGAAGAAGAAGAAGAAGAAGACAAAGAAGAAAGAAAGAAAGAAAGAAAGAAAGAAAGAAAGACGACGAAAGAGGAAGAGGAAGAGAACGAGGAGAAGAGGAGGTGGAGGAGGAAGAGAAGGAAATGGAGGGGAAAGAAAAAAAGAAAAAAAGGGAAAAGCAGTTGAGTTCAGCCAGCGTTGTTAATCTACCTCCATATCCGACTGCCCTGCAATCCATCTCTGTGCACATCTTGTGACATTGTCCTTATTATGCATCTCAGATGCATCGATCCGTTCCTTTTCTCTGTTTCTATTTCAGTTTAATTCATTTCCCTTTTCCATTGCCATTTACGTTTTCTCTCTGTTTTCCTTTTTGCTCTCTCTCTCTCTCTCTCTCTCTCTCTCTCTCTCTCTCTCTTTCTCTCTCTCTCTCGCGCGCGCGTGTGTGTGTGTGTGTTTGTGTGTGTGTGTGTGTGTGTGTGTGTGTGTGTGTGTGTGTGTGTGTGTGTGTGTGTGTGTGTGTGTAGTGACTGTGTGTGTGTGAATGTTCAGAAGATCACTTAGGATCAAGAACAAGAACAAGACCATCAAATACAACATATAAGCGCACGCGCACAAGCGCGCGCGCCCACACATACACATAACAATAGGAACAACACGCACTCCACGCACACGCATTCTGATTATAGAATATATACTAAAAATCATAGAGGCAAAACCAAGAGAACCAAATTAGTGTTCAACGTGTTTTACTTTTCTTGCGTCAGTGTTTTTGTTAGCTGTTGTAGGCAGGTTGGCAATGTGCTTGAATTATCACACTGAAAATATGCACAGATATAAGGTATCGTAGGTAGAGCGAAGAAAGGGTGAACAATTCAAAATAAGGACATTTGTTGTGGCTCTCTCCATAGACGTCAAGCTGAAGTTTTTCTTTGTTGTGGAATTATTGATTTTTTTGTTATTCTTCACTTAACAGCTCATATAGAAGTATAATATAATGATACTTTTATGGTAGATCAGACTATTGAACTTTGGACAGTAGTACCACCAAGAGTCATAATTGAAATACCCATGGGTATACATAAAATTAAGCTTACAAATCAATTTTTGTACGACTGTGAAATCTGGCATTTGTATGCTTAGAATTTGAGCTGCAGCACAATAATTTTAAATAAATTGTCAGAATATGAAGCATACATCAGAATGCAAGAAGGACGAAGTTCTTCATTGCAGGGATTGTTTATATTCCAATGGTATTTTAACGAATTTGGCGAATTAGACCAAAACCTAGACAGGGAAGAACAAGTCCAGAATATCTAAACAAGCACTAACTTTGCTTGTGTGTATAACCATGCAGTTGCAAATTCTATATCGAGCAAATCACCGAAAATGACACGGACCAAAAAAGATATATCTTCGATTTCCTCTCGTCATCGCTCTCCACCAAACCTCGCCAATATGTATTCCTCCAATTCCCAGAAGCGCTCAACATTCGGACGGAATGAAATATATATGGAAAAAATCCAGTCACGCACAGTTTACAGTTTAAACTGTGCCGAATGATTGATTTTTAAACGTTTGTCCCTTTAAAGATGAAGTCTTCTATCAATTTGCTTAGAGACAGACTACGCCCCCTCCACTTCCCCCTCCCCCTCTCCATACCCTCACGTGCCCTGACTCGACATACTATTACCACCACCACTCCCCATTCAAATTCCAGCCACAGCCCCCCCCCCCCCCCCCCCCCCCCCCATTTCAACAGCCCCTCTCCTCCCCAACACCCCTACATCCTTCTCAGACTTGGGTGATGCAAATCTCATGAAGGTTTCCAATCGTACTATTCAGTACACAATCTCACACCCCCAGCCTTTCATTTTATTTCGTCAGTTATGTGTTTGGGACGAGGGTTCGCAGAACAAAGAAAAGAGACATCCTCACCCCATCCCCACCCCCATTCCAATGGGAGTAGGATACTCGAACACAAAGTAATACCATTCTACATAGTACAGATGATCAATGTATTCCCGTCTGCTGCTTCCAGTGCCATAGGTGCAAGACCTCTGCACTATTGCCAGAGGGGTGACTGGTTCGGGGGGAAGGGTGGTGGGATGGGTAGATGGGGGTAGGGGAATTTTCAGTGAAGAAGGTGCGGAGGGGCAAGACGGGGGCCCAAACAGGCGGCTGTAACCACAAGACAGGGAAGTCCATGCAGGATTCTTTCATTCTCACTTGATGCCATGCACGTTGCTTTACATTCTAAACATCCGAACGGGCAGAACTCCTTACTGCGAAGCTCTTCAATCTGCAGAACTTACATCTCATCACCATGATGATATCAGATGGGTCACACAGAGAGAGAGACAGAGAGAGAGAGAGAGAGAGAGAGAGAGAGAGAGAGGGAGAGAGAGAGCGGGGGGGAGAGAGAGAGAGAGAGAGAAAGAGAGACAGCAGACAGACAGATATAAAGAGAAGGAGAGAAGAGAGAGCTTACGTGATTTTGTGTGAATAAAACTAAACAACTGAACTGTAAAAGCACTGTCTGTCATCGGACAAGCTGATGAGAGACTCCCCACCTTGACAAGGATTAATGTTTGAGAATCAGTATATAAATAGCTTATTATCTATATTATCTATATTATGTGGTGTGGGGAATAGACGTGAGAAGGAAAATGGGAGATGGTGGTAACCTGAAATTTAACAGATTTTGACCAACTATTGAATCTGTAAGTGACAACAAGGCACTCACGCGTGCACGCAAAAACCCACTCAGGCACTTGGAAGGTGAACTGGGAAGTAGGGGAGGTTACGACTGTTGAAAGAAATTTGTTTTAACGGCAGATTTGAAAGAAGAGGGTGAAGGTAGGTGTCTGACACTGATGGGAAGTGTATTCCAGACAGTTGGTCCTTGGAAGGAGAGAGAACGTTAACCAAAAGATTTTGTTCTGACAGAAGGAATCCGCAAGAGGCCGGCTGTCGGCAGAGGAACGAAGTTGACGGGATGGGGTGTAGATGTGGAGGATGTCTGAGAGATATTTTGGTCCGGAACCAGAAACGGAAGAGAAACAGATAGAAGCCAGCTTGCAGTCAAATCGACTAAGGATTGGACGCCATTGGAGGGACTGCAACAGAGGAGTGACATGTTGACGTTTGGATGCTTTGCAAACAAGCCTGGCAACGCTATTCTGAATCTTCTGTAGATTATTGAGTAGCTAACTTGGTGAGCCAGCCAAGAGACTGTTGCAGTAGTTCAGCCTTGAGAGAACTTGGGAACAAACCAGAGTTTTTGTGGCTTCAGTGAAGAGGAAGTGTCTGATTGAACTGATCTTACGTATTTCCAGATATGCTGTCTTACAAACATTAGCCACGTGGTGCTTGAAAGAAAGGGCGGAATCAAAAGTCACACCGAGGTTACGAGCCTGAGATGGAAGAGGAATATCAGATGGAAGAAGGTAGGGCGGGATGATCTTGGAGTTTGGGAGGAGCAAGGAGGAACTTCAGTTTTGTCGTCGTTCAGCTGCAACTTATTCAAAGTAATGCATTTCTTTAAATCTTGGGAACAGCTTTGAACATCACTGACAACATCCCTGAGTTCAGAGAGGGAAGCATTAATAACAAGAGTTATGAAGGGGAGAAAAACATCAATACAGTGGAACAGGATGGATGCAGGCAATGGGTCAAGGTCACGTGATTTCCTAGGCGAAATAACTATCACCTGTCTGACATCATCCTCGGTCACTGAACTGAAAACAGTCCAAGGTTGGCCTGAAAAAGAATGATCACTATCAAGAAGGGATCCAGTGAAATTTGAACTGTCCAGATTGTCTCGGATTGTTTCGATTGGCATTGAAAAAGTCAGAGAAGAGGATGGGGAGTTCAGAAAGAGAGAAAACAGTGGGGAGCACAGCATTGCTTTTCCTGCCTAGCAAACTGTTTGTGAGCTGAGCAGACGTCTTACAATCTAGTATTTTCTTTGAAAAGAAGGAAGATTGAGCGTTAAACACATCTGTCTACAAAATGTTTCTTCTTGTTCAATATTTCTTTGTAGACATAAAGGCCAGATCACTTTCTTTTTCATTGTACTATGCGATCAGGTAACTGGAGAATGTTCTTTTTTTCAGTTAAACTTTGCTTGAAAGGCAAGATTTTACTGTTGTGTTATGGTCTGATAACGAGTTCTTAATCAACATCACAGTGAAATTAATTGCAGAACCACATAAAATCAAACAGAAACAGGATGATCAAAACATTATGAGAATATATAACCTGGATGCTATCATTCCAGAGAAGACAAGTAAGATATAACGCCATTCTTTGACTGACTGAGTAGTCGGATCAACCTTTAGTCTTACAACTTCTGTTCGTTTGAATTTTTTTCTGTATAAGATTTCATGGTACTCGCGTACGCGAGGGTGTCTGGAGATTTCCCTGTTACGTTGGCTTTGTTAGTCTTTGATTTGATATATTTTTGGTATAAACTGTGTGATGTTTGCTAATGATGTGTAGCCGGGTGCTAACAGTGTCTCTTTCTTGGTCACCCGTCATAAACGAGAGATTTTGTTCATGAGTTATCTTCCCCTTACCTCCCTTGATCGATTGATCTCATTTTTACTGTGTAAATTCTTTAAATCATGAATACCTCAGAACCTATATAGTTGTGTATACGTCGCTGAAGTCACAAAAATTAATGCATTTTATTCATTACAATCGTGTTGGACTGAGAAGCCCATATTTTCACTAAAACTGGTATTTCGACCAAATTAATCTTGGCGCCATTTTGAATTGTCCGACGGACAAACTGTAAATAATTCTTTGATTTCACAAAAAGTATGAGAGAATCCAAAGAATCCATGAATGCGCATTGAAAGTAAAGTCCATAAGCTCTCATTTCGTATATCGCATGCCTATGATCTTTTCTGTACAAGCTTGCGACTATACGAAATGACTGACGGCGCCGGTCGCTTGAGCGAGTCGCCTTCTTTGTTGATTGTCGGAGTTCTGATCTAAATTGTCGTTTCATGAAATTCGGACTTCCCAATCGAAATCTTTTTAATAACTCCATTTCTATAATAGAAGCAAGCGAAACTATATAAAAATTATCATCTGATGGACCATTTCAACGGAATAACGCTTTATCGAAGATCGTGTTCGAAAGCACATGGCGCCGGCCATGTGACGATAAAGCAAGTTGTGTTTTCTATCAAACTTTAAACGCAAAGTTCTCTGCTTGGATGGCATCTTAGATAATGAAATTTATATGTATAGAAAGAGTGAAATTCAAGCTTTTCACTCGTTACAAAATTACTTCATGCTGTTTGGTATTTTTCATCGAAATAAAGGAAAATATGACGTAAGCTCATTAAAAGTGGGTTCATTCTCGGGCTTTAATCACCAATAACTTTACACAGCCACAGAATAGTCAAATATGACTTATTGCATTTTATTCCTTGGGTTCTGAGGTTTTCATCTATGTCAGATATGTTTGGATACTTTGAACGGACGGCGAGCTAGACAACGCAGAAGCTGCGGCAGATAGCACAAATTTTGTCATTTGCCGTCTCGCGAGGCTCATTTTGCGCGCGGCGCTGCGTTGTCTTCTTTGCGGTCCGGTCAAGCTGTATATATTTGGGGCACGGCAAAGTGTTACGGAGGAGTGTAGCCTACAATGTTGCCGAGAGTGTAGCCTAGAGTGTTCGCTAGAGAGTGCTCAGTGCGCTGAGTGCTGAAAGAGAGATCCCAGGCAGTGTTCCTGGTTTGAGCTCCTTGCCATGGGAGAGAAATAAAAGAACAAAAACTCCACGTCGTCCTGTGTGTCTTCTTGACTGGCTGCTGTCCCTTGGTTCCTGCACCTTACCACCATCTGCCTGTCTTCACCTGCACACCCCTTACCCCTCCACACCATCACAGATGAAAGGCAGAGGAAGATGTTAATGTTCCGTTACCCCCCCCCCCCCCTTCCGACATAAACACTTTACAGCAGACTCCATGTCCCACCTGATGTGATCTCTAAATTTCTGAAGATTAACATTTTTCACCTGATCTAAGATTTGACGGAGGAAATGTGTGTTCTCTCCCCCCTAATCCCCACCCCACCCTACCACCCCCATCTCTCACACTTAAAGAGTTTATATTCTCAATTATGTTTAACAGTTTATCATTACTGCATTACTATGTGCTATGTGATGACTCTCGCTCTCTCCCTCTCCACCTCCCCCCTCCCACCTTCCCCTCCCCATTGCATTCCGCTCGGAGGTGAGAAAGTATGTGTAATTTACCATTTTTCTTGTATGAAGGATTATACGTACATTTTTAAATATACAATCATGTTCATATATATACACCCACATGTTTCTCCAATTAAAAAACAAAATCTAAAAAACACTTGTCAGTTTGCTCTCTCTCTCTCCCGTACCCCCCCCCCTCTCTCTCTCTCCCGTACCCCCCCCCCTCTCTCTCTCTCTCCCGTACCCCCCCCCCTCTCTCTCTCTCTCTCCCGTACCCCCCCTCTCTCTCCCGTACCCCCCCTCTCTCTCTCTCTCTCCCGTATCCCCCCCCCCTCTCTCTCTCTCCCGTACCCCCCTCTCTCTCTCTCCCGTATCCCCCCCCTCTCTCTCCCGTACCCCCCTCTCTCTCTCCCGTACCCCCCTCTCTCTCTCCTCCCGTACCCCCCCTCTCTCTCTCTCTCTCTCCCGTACCCCCCCTCTCTCTCTCTCTCTCCCCACCATCCTCCTCTCCTCCTCCCCATCACCCACCATCCCCGCGTCCCCCCCCCCCCCCCCCCCCCCCTCGGTGATGAGAAAGTGCGTGCTGACCTGACCTTCACTTTTCTCTCTACCCCCCATCTTTCAGAATTAACTTCCAATGATGTAAATATATCTGTGTTAAGGTTGTCCATGCTTCGGTTATTCCTCCTCATCCCCACTGTCGGGGTCCTCATCCTATTTTTTCCCCTTCTCGTTTTTTTTTTTTCTTTTCTTTTTTTCCCTCAATCATGTCAGGTTTTTGTTTCCTTTCTCTTTTTTCTTTTCCTCTATAATTCATCCTCACCACGCAAGTCTGTACGATCTATTAACGTTGGACATTCTCTTGCTGGTTTAAGTGTTTTGTCGTTTGATACTGTCGTCTGGGTTTATCTATGTACTATTCTGTACTGCACTGACGCTTTCATTCTGCGTATGGCGAGAGAGAGAGAGAGAGAGAGAGAGAGAGAGAGAGAGAACTCAGAACTCAGAACTCAGAATATTTTATTTGACAGGCCACAGGCCCATATCAAAGTGAGTGAACAAGGTCAAAATAAATCGGTACAAGCCACTCTTAACGAAACCTCAGCTGAATGATGTTCACAGTTAACAAAGAATACATTCATGAAGCAAATGCAGCATTAATTATTCCGTTCCTAACAGCCATTGCTCTATAAATGAAATTACCAACACTCGTAATAGCAGTCTCAATAGAACAGGCTAACAACATGGACATTTTGAATAGAGAAGGGTGTCTGTAATATTTAGCTGGAATCAACTCAAGGCGCAACTTTTCGTACAAAGGACAAACCAGTAGAAAATGAAGCTCAGTTTCCAGTGCTTCCTTACAGTGTGGACAGAAAATGTCACGGTTTCTATTGCGATCAGTATATCGTAAAAAGTGGCATCGTAATGGCGACATTCCTAACCGAAACCTTGAAAGTAACCTGCGGATGTTAACATGTTTAATTACACAGAGGTAGGAACTTTGAACAAGAGACTGCTTATACGACCGATAAACATCGTACAACTCATGCGATTCAATAGCTGAATGCCAGTCTTGGATGTAACAATCACTTAAACGTTTCTTAAATTCTGCAATAAAAGCTTTCACATTACCAACACTCTGCATTTCCCAAACAATTCCAAACCCGAATCTATAAAGAACATAGCAAACATTAGTCGTCCAGGTAATATAATTTTGACTCTGCAGATGCAGCAACATATCATAGGCTTTCTTCGGGAGTTTGTTATTATCCATACAAGCAACACGAAGCCAAAATCTGATACATTTTGCATAAGTATTTACATAAAGAGGGTATCTTCCAGATTCGCCGTACACTAAGTGCCTAGGAGCTTTTGGACTTACACCAAGAAATCTTTTAATAGCAGCTAAGTGCACCCTTTCAATTTGTTCCTGGCTAGATGACAGTCCCCAAATCTCTGCTCCATAAGTTAAGATAGGTTGTATTTGGCAATCGAATAGCTTAAAGAAAATACCAGGAGAATGTTCACCTATTGACCATAGCATTCTGTTGATAGCAATTAATCCTTTCTTTGCTCTGTTTGCTAGGTCACACATAGTTGGTTGGAAAGATAATCTTGTGGTCAGTATTATACCAAGATACTTATACATGTTAACAGTGGAAAGTTGAGCATCACCAAAAGTCCAATTTTCATTCGAAGCAAGGTAACCGCCATTCCTGAATACAACAATATTTGACTTTTCCAGATTCACAAGTAAATCTAAACGTTTTGAGGTATTATACAAGACATTCAGTTGGGTTTGCAAACCAATAACAGTATCAGAAAATAATGCAACATCATCAGCAAATAACAGAATCAAAAGTTCAATGAGGTCTGGGGAAAGCTGAATACCATGTCTACCAAGAGTGTTTATATCTTTAGTTAGTTCATTGATAAACAGTGAAAAAAGCACAGGTGAACACACCTCACCTTGTTTTAGGCCCCGTGGGCATAGAAAAGTATCAGTAAGGTCACCACTAGTTCGAACACAAGTCTTCACAACATTGTACACACTTTGCAATGCTTTCAAGAATTTTCCATTAAGACCATTAACAGAGAGAACCTTCCACAATTTATCCCTACTTACTAGGTCAAAAGCCTTCCTAAAGTCTATGAATGCGACATAGAGCTTCCTGTGTCTTAACAACTGCTTCTGAATCATTGCAAGTAAAGTGAAAATGTGATCTGTGGTACATCGTTTGCCACGAAAACCAGCTTGCTCCTCCCCAAGAATATTGTTCATTTCAATCCATTTGGTTAACCTTCTATTGAGAACAAAGCTATATATTTTACTACAAATATTCAACAAAGAGATTCCACGGTAGTTATCTGGGCAATTCCTATCACCCTTCTTAAATAGTGGTTGCAAGATAGAGACTGACCAATCTTCCGGAAACAAACCCTCATCAAAAATTGTATTGAAAAATTTAACAAGGAAAGGCATAATGACTTGTCTACTGTACTTGTAAAACTCTCCAATAAGTTTATCTGGGCCAGCTGCCTTATTACTCTTTATTGATCGAATTGCAACTTCAATTTCGGTAACAGAAATAGGATGATTCAAGATGTCACAGTCAGTATGTACGGGTTCTCTATCATAATATTCATCAAAATCCGAACTGGTGTTTAATTCAACAGGTAAGTCATTAAAAACACCTTTAAAGTGATTATACCACTGATCACTAGAAATCGACCCCTGACCTTGAGTTCTTGGCCTAATTGAACTAACAACTTCCCAGAATTTCTTTGAGTCGTTTATATTACTTTGTAACGATGCAATGATATTTTCATTATGTAGCTTCCTTTTCTGTCGTAACAATTCCTTATACTCTCTCCTTTTCTGGCCATAGGCAATTCTGTCATTATCGTTATTAGTTCTATGAAACTTGTTTATCTGTGTTCGTAATACTTTTCTGCTTTGTTTACATTCAAGGTCGAACCAAACATTTCTCATACCTATGCCAAATCTAATAGTTTTCATCATGCATTCACCAGCATACACAAAACATTCATTAAACTTGGACAAGGCTTGATTAATATTAACACCAACAAGGTCAGCAGCTTCACTAACTAATGATGAGACATGGTCAGAGTTCATACGTTCATAAAAAGCAGCTGAACTTTCTTCATCCCATTTGTACTTACTGACAGAAACAACTTGGTGAGCATCATTCTCAGTAACAGGTAAACAGTCAGCACTATTAGACAGTGAGAAAAACAAAACAACAACAGCATGCTTAGTTTCTATTAACGGTCTTACATTAAGGCACTGACAATAAGGAAGTAAGGAACTTGAGGCAATCATATAATCAATTACGCTAGAACCACTATCAGATACATAAGTGAAGTCACCTGGACATTTCAATGCTTTCAGACCATTAAGAATACACAGATCAAATTCATGACATACATTTAACAAATATCGACCAAAAGGGTTTACCATAGTATCCTTGGAGATTCTCGGAAAGGGTTCCTCACTTAGGGACGCATCCATATCATATGACATATAATTCTCTACAAATACTTCTTTTACGTCATCAATGGGGTCACAATTACTCAGGTTAAGTAGGCCAGTTCTTGAATTTAAATCACCACAAATTATCATTGGTAACCACCCAGTTTCTCTAGAAACTTCCAACAAGCATTCTTCTAACAAGGATATACCGTTATAAATATCTGTTTCTTCATAGTATTTAGAACCTTCAGGTGGGAGATAAGCACCTATTATTAAACAGTCCGAGTTCAATCCTAGAAGGCGGCGAGAAAACTTCAGAACAATAATATTGTCAATTTCACTGTCCACTCTTTCAACATAATTTGCAAATTCATTCCTAATTAAGAAAGCTACACCCCCCGACAAACGACCAAAGACACTATCTGACACCTTAACACCCGGGCTAGAGAAAACTTTATGAGAAGGAAACATTGTATCTGGAACTGCTTTTGTAAATGTTTCAGCCAACAGTATACAGTCATATCTGTCAACTAAACGCAAAAAGTCAGGCTCTCTGGCAATACGCCAAAGACCTTCAACGTTAAGTGACGCAAAAGTCAAAAATTTACTTTTGTATGTACACTTCTGCGTAGTAGAACATAACGTACAGTCTTCAGCTGTAGCCAACGCTGGCTGCACTGCGGTGGGACTAGCGTGTTCAGTGCCCTGGCCTGCCCGTCATCTCCTGTCGCCCGTGCTGCCGCTCCGGCCCTCTGACGCCGGGGAGGCGTTCCTGCTGCCTTCAGGCTTACGTCTGTCCAACCAGCCCTTCGGCAGTTTGGTTTGCCTGGAGTCGTCTCCACTTGAAGCCTTGGTCTTGACACCCTTGCCCGCAACAGGGTGCTTCTCCATACTGTCAGCAGAGGCCTGAGAGCGGCCCCGTGTCATGGCTGGCGAAGGCAGAGAGCCACGCGCCGACAAGGACCGTGCCTGGTGAGAGCCACCGATACGGCCCCTGCCTCGACCCCCGCTCCCCACTCTGGTGCCGTTGAACCCCTCACCTGGTGTTGCGGACTGCTGCGGGGTGGACAGAGGGGAACCCCTGCCTCGACCCCCGCTCCCCACTCTGGTGCCGTTGGTCCCGTCGCCTGGTGTTGCGGACTGCTGCGGGGTGGACAGAGGGGAACCCCTGTCTCGACCCCCGCTCCCCACACTGGTGCCGTAGGTCCCGTCGCCTAGTGTTGTAGACTGCTGCGGGGTGGACACATGGGAACCCCTGCCGAAGCCTCGCAGGTGTGTGGGTGAAACGGGCACATCTCTTGACACAGCAGTGGGCCCAGACTCGGTGTGCACTGCCTTCAGATCACAGTTGTCATGTGAAGTAGTGGTAATGGAAGCAGGTATGACAGTCTCGAGTGTCCTCAGTACAGGGTCGTCTGTGGAAAGGTCATCGGTCAATTTGTGGTGAGTACCAGTGTCCTTGTCTCTCTGGGTATTAAGTCCGTCTTCCGTCTGCTGCTCACTGTGTCTGTCTACATCTTCACGATCACTTACAGGTCTGTCCTCTTTAACCCCATTCTCAGTGTTCTCAGTGTCATGAAAGTCGTCAATGTCGCCTGTCAGTGCCCAGTCCCCGCACAGATTAAAGCTACCATTGGGCACCCCGCCCTCCCCTCCTGCTTCCTCGTAGACACCCTCTTGGTCACGGTCAGTGTCGTCACGAGTCAAATGTCTGTCTATAGTGTCAATATCAGATAATCTGCGAGTGTGATGTGTATTAACACGCCGTTTGTTGTCGTAGTCGTAGTTCTGTCGTGACTGATGGTGTCTTCTCGATGCTGTAACGGGCACCACACGTCCGTTTCTCAGGTACCCCCGTCGCCCCTCTTCCCGAAGTCGCATCATCTCGTCACGCTGGTGCGGGGTGAGATCAGGACCAAGTCTGACGCCCTCATTCTCCTGCAGCTCACGACGAGCCCTCTGGCTGGACATCAGGACCATGGTCAAGTCATGCCGCCTGAAGGTAACGATGACAGCTCTCTTCTGGTCACTCTTGCGTCGTCCCACGCGAACAGCATCGACAACATCGTCACGGTCCCACACGAAGTCAGTGTAGTAAGTGTTCAGTAAGGTAATGAGCGTACTGACCAGCCCTGATGATGTTTCACCTGACGGTTCCTCCAGCCCGGAAATCTTAACGTTCCTGCGACGTAGATCTGACTGTATTCGTTCAAACTGGTTCTCTAGTCTCTGAATGTAATCTTCTGACTCCTGCATTCGTCTTTGGAGGTTCTGTATATCCGTCGAGTTCCGTGTGACTGCCTGCGACACAAACGACAACCCCTGCTTGATGTCGGACATGTCATGTGCAAACTGATTCCGCATATTGACTGTCTGGTGCGAAAGGCTGGACACTAACCTCATGACAGAGTCAATCTGCTGTGACAGGCGCGCCTCACTACCCCCGTCGTAGGCGTTGACAGAATTCTGAGGAGGGGGTCCGGGATTTTCTTCCACATCACCACATCGCAAGATCAACACTGCCGACAACCACAACAAAAGCAAGTCTGACGGCCTAACTTTCAGTTGAGTAAAAATTAGCGTCCGGGACTTGTGAGAAGATACCGCTGCTCTCGCTCTCTTTGCCATGAAGATAATGAAAACAGGGTTGAAATACCCAATAGAAAGTCTGTGCTGCAGCGCAGTAATTGGCATGATCGGAGCAAGCACGATTTCCTCAGTAGAAAACAACTTGAAATTTTCTAAGTCCAAAAAATCAGTTCACGCTATGCTACAGGTGGAAGGACGGGAGCTCTTGTCAAACACGTCCGACCCGAACGGTGACCGCGCGTTCACTCAGAGAGAGAGAGAGAGAGAGAGAGAGAGAGAGGAGGGAGGGACAGAGAGAGAGAGAGAGAGAGAGGGGAGAGAGAGAAGGCAGCTACGGGGAGAACTTAATCCATGGTTATCCCTCCGTTCTTTCCTTGGTCAAAGAAAGAAAATTTAAAAATCTTCGAAGCCCTCCCTGAAACGAAATCAAAGACAATCATACAAGGAGGACACAAGGAATGAGCGTACCATCTTGGAAGGTAGGATCACCACGCGATCACAGCACTTCCAAACACAGACCAAACAAAAACAATCTATTTGTTGTGGAGTAATCACAGCATCTTGTTTTATTTTAACATGTGCAATAGCATATCAGTGATAGGCCCTTGCAGATATTTGACAGTAAAACCAGTAATTTTTTAAACAAAGACCAAACTGACACCAGGCATTAAAAGTAAACAAACGATATTTAAGATCACACATTTCCAGCCCACAGGACATCTGATACGTTTTGGAAATCAATTTTCTTCCCAATTTGATCAGATTAACATAACAATAACGACAACAATCTCGCTAACACCAAACAAATAGAACAAGGTTCATAGAGACTGGCACACGAGCACATATACTGCACACATAGATATGAAGAAAACGTGTTTATCACCCATGGACTCTTTACGACAGGGTATCTTGCTGTAATATTTGCAATAGCCTACCAAGGAAAGGCATAACTCATTCAGTGGTACAAACGTTCAGACCAGTATCTGGCATTAAGGACAGTCTCATTCATACTGAACACACACACACAAAACACACACACACACACACACACACACACACACACACACACACACACACACACACACCTCTGCACCTGCACATAATCACACATGAACGTCCAAACACAGGCAAAGGAAAAACAACCTATTTGTCAAAGAGTAATCACAGCATGCTGCTTCACTGTAATATTTGCAGAGGCGTGTCAGTGATAGGCCCTTGCAGATAGTTGACAGAAAATCCATTCATCTTTGAAAGAAAGACCAAATTAATACCAGTCATTGAAATGAAAAAAAAATGAAAGTTAAGATCACACATTTCTAGCCCACAGGACATCAGATGTGTTTTAGAAATCCATTTCTTCAACATTTGATACAATTGACACAACAAAACGGTCATAATCCCACTCACACCTCACATACAGAACAAGGTTCGCACAGACATGTACACTAGCACATATAATGCACACATTGATATGAAGACAACATGCTTATCATGGGCTCTTTAAAACAGGATATGTTGCTGTCATATTTGCAATGGCGTACCAAGGATAGGCCATTGCAAAGATGAGACAGCAGCATAGCTCATAGAGTGGCACAAAGATTACTAAAGTATCTAGCATTAAGGATAAACAAATACAAATTGTCATTAGGACTAGTAACCAAACCAAGTCTCATTCATACGTAAGACATGGAGACACACACACACACACACACACACACACACACACACACACACACACATGCGCGTGCGCACACACACACACACACACACACACACACCTGCACATGCTGATTTACAGACACACACCAAACAAAAAGAACCTATTTGTTCGGGTGTAGTTGTTTTACTGTAATATTTGCAAAGGTGTATCAGTGACAGGCCCTTGCAGCTTATTTGACAGTAAAACCGTTCATCTTTTATATCAAGAGCAAACTGATATCATGCTCAGAAAGATAAAAAAAAGAAAAGAATGACAGCCGTGATCACACATTTCTAGCCCACAAAACATCAACAGAGATGTTTTAGAAATTCAGTATTTTCAATCCCAACTCACACCAAACAAATAGAACAAGGTTCACTGAGACAGGTAGGTACACAAGCACATATACTGCACACATCGATATGAAGAAAACATGCTTATCATGGACTCTTTACAACAGGGTATGTTGCTGTAATATTTGCCATGGCGTACCAAGGATAGGCCATTGCAAAGATTGGACAGCAGCATAACTCGTATGGTGGCACAAAGATTAGTAGAGCATCTGGTATCAAAGATGACAGGAAATAAAATTGTCAGTGGCACTAGAAACCAAATCATCCTGCTAATACAAATATAAATACTCTGAAGTCGTGAAGACCAAAGCAAAAGTTCAAAAAGAATGCATGGATCCAGACACTAACGGGACATACACTCACATACACACACAGGTGGTCAAATGAGATCTTTTTTTCAGTGGCATTTCCTTTCTCAGTTTTTTTTCTTTCTTTTTTCCTTATTCTCAGTTTTTCAAATATCTCGTTTTTCTCATGGACTTCAGATACTCTATCCTTTACCCGCTTTTTTCCTTTTAGTCGTTATAAACGCTAAAAAAACAAACAGAAAGAAAACATGTGCACCCATGCACACGCACACACACACACACATGCATATGCAGATAAGCACACATGAACATCCAAACACAGACAAAGCAAAAACAACCTATCTGTCAAGGAGTAATCACAGCATGCTGTTTTACTGTAGTATTTGCAATGGCTTGTCAGTGACAGGCCCTTGCAGATATTTGACAGTAAATCCATTCATCTTTGAAATAAAGACCAAATTAACACCAGTCATTAAAATGGAAAAAACACGATAGCTGAGATCACACATTTCCAGCCCACAAGACATCGACAGACATGTTTTAGCAATCCATTTCTTCAACATTTCATACAACTGATATAACAAAACGCTCAACAATCCCACTCACACCACACATACAAAACAAGGTTCGCACAGACACGTACACTAGCACATATAATGCACGCATTGATATGAAGAAAACATGCTTATCATGGACTCTTTAACACAGGGTATGTTGCTGTCATATTTGCAATAGCATACCAAGCATAGGCCATTGCAAAGATGAGACAGCAGCATTGCCCATATAGTGGCACAAAGATTACGAAAATATCTGGTATTCTAGATAAGCAAATACTAATTGTCATTAGGAGTACTAACCAAACCATCCATCTGACACAACAAGTCTCATTCATACCGAATACATGGGGACACACACACACACACACACACGCATACACACACACACACACGCGCGCGCGCACGCGCACACACATGCACACACACACACACACACACACACACACACACACACACACACACACACACATGTCTCCACGTGCTGATTTACAGACATGCACTTCCAAACACGGACCAAACAAAAACAACCTATTTGTTCGGGAGTAGTAACAGCATCTTGTTTTACTGTAATATTTGCAAAGGTGTATCGGTGACAGGCCCTTGCAAATATTTGACAGTAAAACCAGTAATCTTTTAAACAAAGACCAAACTGACACCAGACATTAAAAGTAAACAAATGATATTTAAGATCACACATTTCCAGCCCACAGGACATCAGATATGTTTTGGAAATCAATTTTCTTCCAAATTTGAGAAATTAACATAACAATAACGACAACAATCTCGCTCACACCAAACATATACAACAAGGTTCACAGAAACTGGTATACGAACACATATACTGCACACATAGATATGAAGAAAACATGTTTATCACCCATGGACTCTTTACAACAGGATTTGTTGCTGTAATATTTGCAATGGCCTACCACGGAAATACATAACTCATACATAACTCATACAGTGGTACAAAGTTCAGTCCGGTACCTGCCATTAAGGATAGTCTCATTCATACCGCACGCGCCACACACACACACACACACACACACACACACACACACACACACACACACACACACACCACACCTCTGCACGTGCAGATAAGCACTCATCAATGTCCAAACACAGACAAAGGAAAAACAACCGATTTGTCAAGGAGTAATCACAGCATGCTGTTTTACTGTAATGTTTGTAATGGCTTGTCAGTGATAGGCCCTTGTAGATATTTGACAGTAAATCCATTCGTCTTTGAAATAAAGACCAAATTAACACCAGTCACTGAAATGGAAAAAAAGATAGTTGAGATCACACATTTCCAGCCCAACAGGACATCGACAGAAATGTTTTACAAATCCATTTCTTCAACATTTGATACAACTGATATCACAAAACGCTCAACAATCCCATTCACACCACACATACAAAACAAAGTTCTCACACACACATGTACACCAGCACATATAATGCACACATTGATATGCAGAAATGTGCTTATCACCGACTCTTTAAAACAGGGTACGTTGCTGTCATATTTGCAATGGCGTACCAAGGATAGGCCATTGCAAAGATGAGACAGCATCATAGCTCATATAGTGGCACAAAGATCACTAAAGTATCTGGCATTAAGGATAAGCAAATACAAACAGTCATTAGCACTAGTAACCAAACCATCCATCTGAAAGAACAAGTCTCATTCATACCCAATACATAACACACACACACACACACACACACACACACACACACACACACACACACACACACGCACGTACACACACACACACACACACACGTCTCCATATGCTGATTTACAGACATGCACTTCCAAACACGGACCAAACAAAAACAACCTATTTGTTCGGGAGTAGTAACAGCATCTTGTTTTACTGTAATATTTGCAAAGGTGTATCGGTGACAGGCCCTTGCAGATATTTGACTGTAAAACCAGTAATCTTTTAAATAAAGACCAAACTGACACCAAACATTAAAAGTAAACAAATGATATTTAAGATCACACATTTCCAGCCCACAGGACATCAGATATGTTTTGGAAATCAATTTTCTTCCAAATTTGAGAAGATTAACATAACAATAAAGACAACAATCTTGCTCACGCCAAAGATGTACAACAAGGTTCACAGAGACTGGTACACGAGCACATATACTGCACACATAGATATGAAGAAAACACGCTTATCACCCACTGACTCGTCATGACAGGGTGTGTTGCTGTGACCTACCAAGGACAGGCATAACTCATACAGTAGTACAAAGTTCAGACCAGTATCTGGCATTAAGGATAGTCTCATTCATACCGAACACACACACACCCACACACATACACACACACACATACACCTCTGCATGTGCAGTTGAGATCACACATTTCCAGCCCAACAGGACATCGACAGATATGTTTTAGAAATCCATTTCTTCAACATTTGATACAATTGATATAACAAAAGGGTCAACAATCCTGCTCACACCACACATACAGAACAAGGTTCACACAGACACGTACACTAGCACATATAATGCACACATAGATATAAAGAAAAATGCTTATCATGGACTCTTTAAAACAGGGTATGTTGCTGTCATATTTGCAATGGCGTACCAAGGATAGGCCTTTGCAAATATTTGACTGTAAAACCAGTAATCTTTTAAATAAAGACAAAACTGACACAAGACATTAAAAGTAAACAAATGATATTTGAGATCACACACTGTTAGCCCACAGGACATCAGATATATTTTGGAAATCAATTTTCTTCCAAATTTGAGAAGATTAACATAACAATAACAACAACAATCTCGCTCACGCCAAACATATACAACAAGGTTCACAGAGACTGGTACACGAACACATATACTGCACACATACATATGAAGAAAACATGCTTATCACCATTGACTCGTCATGACAGGGTATGTTGCTGTAATATTTGCAATGACTTACCAAGGACAGGCATAACTCATACAGTAGTACAAAGTTCAGACCAGTATCTGGCATTAAGGATAGTCTCATTCATACTGAACACACACACACACACACACACACACACACACACACACACACACACACACCTCTGCATGTGCAGTTGAGATCACACATTTCCAGCCCAACAGGACATCGACAGATATGTTTTAGAAATCCATTTCTTCAACATTTGATACAACTGATATAATAAAACGGTCAACAATCCTGCTCACACCACACATACAGAACAAGGTTCACACAGACACGTACACTAGCACATATAATGCACACACAGATATAAAGAAAAAATGCCTATCATGGACTCTTTAAAACAGGGTATGTTGCTGTCATATTTGCAATGGCATACCAAGGATAGGCTTTGCAAAGATGAGAGCAGCATAGCTCATATAGTGGCACAAAGATTACTAAAGTATCTAGCATTAAGGATAAACAAATACAAATTGTCATTAGGACTAGTAACCAAACCATCCATCTGAAAGACCAAGTCTCATTCATACTGAATACATGGACATACACACACACACACACACACACACGCTCACACCCACACACACCCACGCATACACACACACACACACACACACACACACACACACACACACACACACACACACGCACGTCTACACACACACAATGGCCTACCAAGGAAAGGCATAACTCACACAGTAGGACAAAGTTCAGACCAGTATCTGGCATTAAGGATAGTCTCATTCATACCAACACACACACACACACACACACACACACACACACACACACACACACACACACACACACACCTCTGCACCTGCAGATAAGCACACATGAATGTCCAAACACAGACAATGCAAAAACAACCTATTTGTCAAGGTGTAATCACAGCATTTTGCTTCACTGTAATATTTGCAATGGCGTGTCAGCGATAGGCCCTTGTAGATAGTTGACAGTAAATCCATTCATCTTTGAAATAAAGACCAACCTAACACCAGTCATTGAAATGGAAAAAAACACAGTTACTAGGAGATCACACATTTCTAGCCCACAGGATATCAGATATGTTTTGGAAATCAAATTTCCTTCAAATTTGATCAGATCAACATGACAATACCGACAACAAACTCGCTAACACCAAACATATAGAACAAGGTTCACAGAAACTAGTACACGAGCACATATACTGCACACATAGATATGAAGAAAACATGTTTATCACCCATGGACTCTTTACGACAAGATATGTTGCTGTAATATTTGCAATGGCCTACCAAGGAAAGGCATAACTCATACAGTGGTAGAAAGTTCAGACCAGTATCTGGCATTAAGGATAGTCTCATTCATACCGAACACACACACACACACACACACACACACACACACACACAGACACACACACCTGCACGTGCTGATTTACAGACACACACCAAACAAAAAGAACCTATTTGTTCGGGAGTAGTTGTTTTACTGTAATATTTGCAAAGGCGTATCAGTGACAGGCCCTTGCAGCTTATTTGACAGTAAAACCGTTCATCTTTTATATCAAGAGCAAACTGATATCATGCTCAGAAAGATAAAAAAAGAAAAGAATGAAAGCCGTGATCACAGATTTCTAGCCCACAAAACATCAACAGAGATGTTTTAGAAATTCAGTATCTTCAATCGCAACTCACACCAAACAAATAGAACAAGGTCCACTGAGACAGGTCAAGCACATATATAGTAGAGTATCTGGTATCAAAGATGACAGGAAATAAAAGACAAATTGTTAGTGGCACTAGAAACCAAATCATCCTGCTAATACAAATATAAATACTCTGAAGTCGTGAAGACCAAAGCAAAAGTTCAAAAAGAATGCATGGATCCAGACACTAACAGGACATACACACACACAGGTGGTCAAATCAGACCTTTTTTTCAATGGCATTTCCTTTCTCAGTTTTTTTCTTTCTTTTTTCCTTTTTCTCAGTTTTTCATGTATCTCGTTTTTCTCATGGACTTCAGATATTCTATCCTTTACCCGCTTTTTTCCTTTTAGTTGTTATAAATGCAAAAAAAAACAACAAACAAACAAAAAGAAAACGCATGCACACACATGCACACACACGCGCGCACGCGCACGCGCACACACACACACACAGACACAGACACACATACACACACTAAACAAAGAAGAAAGCCGAATGTGATTCATGTATACACAGCAATCATCCATTGCTAATGGGCATATTTCATAAAACAGACAACGTACAGAAGTCATTACGGTTTAGTTTGTCATTTGTCCTCTTTCTGGTGATACTGTGTGCACACAAACAGAGCTAAAAAGAAAAAAAAAACAAAAAAAAAACGGGCCTATCATTCACCCTTCACAACATGGTACACCGCTGCAATATTTGCAATGGCGTATCAAAGACAGGCCATAGCAAAGATTGGACAGCAGCTTGACTCCTTTACTTCTACTAAGTGTGATAAAACATCTGGCTTATCTTCACTATCAACTCTAAAGCTATCAAGAAATGGAATGCAATTAAATCCATTATTCTTATTATTAGTGAGGGGGGTGGGGTGGGGGGGGGGGGTGGGGGGCAGTGTTTTCCTGTTAGTTTCAAATGTTGATTTTTGGCCACTGGTTGGACTGTGTTCTGGAAGGATTTAACTTACCAAAAAATGATATCGCCATTTTTTGTGATTTCTTTATACTTTTTCTCTCAATTTCAAATTATGGCCCAAATCGTGCTAAGTAATTTGATTATATCACCCCAAAATACATTCTGTACGCAAAGCAAACAACCAACATATTGCTAAAAGTAATATAATTACTAAGAAAAAAAAAACACTCCTTTCAACAACTCAAACTTTTTTTGTTCTTGACTTCTAAATTGTACATACAGTGGTAATCTCATAGCTCAAACCTGTTTTATTTAGTTCTTTCGGTCCACCATCTGGCTGGTTCTGGTCAGCTAATGTAGGACAGAACTTCAATGTTCATTTAGTGCTTGTGTTCATAGTTAGATGGAAGGATCTCCTTCTTCTTCATCACCCTCTTCAATTCCTAAGAATGCCTGGTTGACATTACTGCACGCCTCCTCATCAGCGCCACACAAACACATCTCGGAGCAGTTGAGGCCCTGCGACCGACAGGAACAGTGTGATGTGCAACTGGTCTTCTTGCACCCACATTTGATGAGGTGAGTAACTGTGGCTGGAGCTGGAGGATCCCTTGTTGGAGCTGGTACCAGCCTATCCCCCTCTTCCTTCCACCCGTAGGTTGTTGCTGGTGGTAGCCGAGGGTGAGGAATGTCATCCTGACGCCACACCTTCCAAGTGTGATTCTTGCTTTCATCAACAGCCTTTTGCAGGTGTTTCCCTGCACTGAATGTACACAACTCATGAACTGCTTCCTTCCTGTCTTCTTGGCAGAAGAAACACTGCTTTGCATTGAAAGGAGATGTTGCTGAACGTGTGAAGTGAAGAGTCTCACTTTCAGCAGAGCCTGATGCACTAGTGGCTGCAGAAGAAGGCCGTCCACGCCTCTTCTGTACATGCCGACTCTCTCCTTCTTGGCAGGCCTTCTGGTTTCGTGCCTTAGCATGCTCAAGGTGACCACTGTGACAAGAAGATCCATAATGTTTTCTGTGCCACTTTGCTTACATATCTTTTAGACTTGGAGGCAGTGTACCCATGCAATCGCCCACTGATCTGTGCATGATCAGCATCTCCATACTGTCCTCTTTCGTGCACAAACAGGAGGAACTTTGAGTAGGGTTCCTCTGGT
>JAMYXO010008213.1:0-11130 GCA_033310375.1 Conus canariensis
AAGTTCCAAGTAAACAACAATAAACCCCCAGTTAAAGTAATTTAGTTGTTTTAATCGCCTAAAAAAAAAAATAAATAAAAAATCTAGAATCGGGGTCTCAAAAAAAAACAACAGACTATTCTTTCTCATAATGACTTAACACCGGTTTTGGGGCCAGCCCATTTTTTTTACCACATTTTAAATGGGCCGCTGAAGAAGCCAAAATGACAGGCTCGGGCTGGTCAGAGGGTAAAGTCTTAGAGATCTTTTTAAAAAACAGGCTAAGTAGAGCCAAATTGTTGGAAAGGCTACTTTCCCAAAAAAACCCCCCTCCATCTTATTTGCAAAACGAGCGGGTTCTAAACAAAAAAATACAACAACAAATTTTTTCATGGGGTTTTTTTTTTTTTCTTGCTATTTTTCACCCTGTCCCAAAAACCCCCAGAGAGAGTGTCTAACTAGAACCTTAAAAAAAAGGGTTTTTTAAAAATTTAAAGAAAAAACCCCCTTTTTCCTTTAGTGTAAATCAGATTGATCATTTGAAGAACAAAACAAAAAAAAAAACGTTAAAAATATACATAGGGAGGGGGGAAAAATCTACACCGATTAAAGTGTCCAAAAACAGCCAATTTTTGGGCGAACCAACAAAAATCAGTTTACTTACTACTGATTTTTCACCAGCGGGGCTCCCCCATTACACATGAAAACAATGATAGATTTTTGGGCATACTACAAAACAAAATAGCAAACAAAAAATTCGAAAAAAAAGTTTAACAAAAAATTCCATTTTTTAAAACCCGCGAGCGAACATATAAAACATTGTATTACCCAAAATTTACTTGAACAGAACAATTCCCCCGGGGAAAAGGGCCCAAAAATTTTTTTTTAAAAAGGGGGAAAGGGTTTTGCAAACAGCCCCCAAAGTTTTTACCAACTTCAAAACATTTTTTTGTTCCTTATGAAGGCCCAAACCCCCAAACAGAAATTTTCCTAAAACACCCCTTAATGATAATCACAGTTTTTTTTTTTCCCCCTTTTTATCATTTTTTGGGTCGGCTGGCGCCCATTCAAAGCCAAATTAACAAGGCCCCAAATCTGCAAAAAAAATTTTTAAAAAACGATGCAGAAAAGTGCGTAATCCCTGTTCTAAAAATCTAAATTTAAACTAAAATAAAAATTTTACTCAAACCCCCCCAAAAAACAGTAACTCGGGGCCACTCACTGTTGGATTTGGGGTTTTTAACCTCTCCCCAAAAAACCCCAACAGTAAAGCCCATGATCACATCAGCGGAAAGTTCGGGGGAGCAGCACCAGAAAATTTCCCAATTTTCAACTAAAGTTTGAACCAAAGACATAAGCGCCTATATTTTTTCAAATTTTTCGAGTTTTACGACTCTAAAACCTTTAAAAAATGAAAGCAGTAACCAGCGACTTCAGGGTGTTGCATTGCCCCGTCATCAGAAAAGTACATTTTTTCTTTTTTAAAAAACATGTCTTTCTACGACTCTATGAAACCCAATGAGGGGTTTTTTTTTGAGTCCCCGGGCTATGCCCTTTAAAAAACCGCCCAATAACAAAAATTTTTTTCCCCAAACCTCTTTTAGAAAGGGCGTTTTCCCTTTAAAGAGTACATGAACATTGGAAAAGGGGTTACGAAGAACACTTCCGCCTAAAGGGCTTCTTTTCTACCCTCAGAGGAAAGGAACATTTTCCCTGATTACCAGCATCCCCTCAAGATGCTGGCGTTTTTTGAGTGAAAAAAAGGGGGACTATAAAGTTTTCCATTTTAATGGGGGGTCCCCTGTTTTTTTGGGGGACGTCTTTAAAAAATTTTAGGAAGACCCTGCATGAAACATTACACTTGGATCCGGGCGCATTATATTTCTGCGCCCGGGGATGAGCTGGGCCCTTTTCCCCCTTAAAATTTTACTGGGAAAAAAATTTATTTTTTTCCCTGCCTCCCAAATTGTTTTTAGATGATTGAAAACGGATTGCGGGGGGAACAGTAAAGGGGTTGCACCCCTTTCGTAAAGCAAAAAAAAAAATACTTGGACGACTAAGACCCCCAAATAAAATTAACTACTCATGTATTTTTGATGCAAACAATCTGAAAAAATGGGCAAGGGGGCAATCACTTCCTTACCCCCAATTTTTAAAAAGTACACAGATACAATAATATTCAAAAAGCATTAAAGTGGTGGGCAGTTTGACCCAGATCAACAGTGTGGATCATTCTAGAAGTTGACTTAGAATACCCAAAAACTCCATACCGCATAATTTCTATCCATTAGCGCAGAAATCTAAAGATGGCAAAAACAAACCCCTAAACTTTTTGCCAATCTTTGGGGGGAAAAAAAATTATGTCGCCATTACAGGCTTCAAAAAATTTTATTTTTAAAACATGGTTTAAATTTTACAGCTTTCATCGTATAATTGCCCTTTTTATCAAGAACATTTTATGAAACCCAAAAAATAATGAAAACACTGATCTCAGAACTAAACCCCCAGAGCTTCAGAAAAAGAATTTTTTTAACTGATGAACAACAGCCCGTTTTTTGGGAAAAACTAGGGGGAATCCGCAAAGCGTAAAGATTTTAGAAGGGGCACCAGAGAGAACGTTTCAATTAAGCTAATTTTTTAAACCTAATTATCGGGGCTTCAGAAGATTTCTGATCAGCTTTTTGGGATAAAAAATGAAAAAAAAAAAAAAAGTCCCAAAATTTGGGTAAGCCCTTTTTTATTGGGGTTTTCTGTTTTTAGACTGCAAAACTTTTATGTTAAATTTCTTATGACTACTTTAAAACCCTTTTTATCCTGAGTCCAGAGTTCTGTACACAGATACAGATTCTTTTAATCGACACCCCCACTGAAGATTCTAAAAAGACAGGAATTAAAAAATGGAAAAAGGGGGTGCGGGAGGGGACCACATCTTTTTACCCTAAAAAAACACCTTTGCTTTTAACATTAATAAAATTTTTAGGAAAAAGAAGGATGAATTATCTGGAGGTATGACAAGGAGTTATTGGTTTAAAAGGTTTGAAAATGTACAGTCTTTTAAGCCAAACAAAAACTTTAAAAAAAAAACAAAGGGAATTTTCTCGCAGTGTTGGCAGCCCAAAAAATCACAGACAACAAAAAGAAGCTTTTTTTCAATAAAAAGATTTTTTATCATGAAAATTTTCAAACTACGAACTAATCTGCTGAGATTAACACAACTGTTTTAACAAAGAAGTCATTAATAAAAAAAAACTAAAAAATATTTGTTAATCCAGATTTTTCATATGAAATTTTGGGGGACGGGGGGACATTTGGTCAAAAACGCAATTAATACCATAATTTTTTTACCAATAGCTGGATTATTTGTGGGTTGTTTTTAAGATTTTTAAATTTTTTTTAAATTTTTGATTTTTTCTTTTAAAATTTTAGGATAAGGGGGTTTTTACTTTACATTGTTTTAAAAATTTTTATACGCTATTTTTTTTGGTTCCTTTTTAAAAAAAAATGTATTGCCAAATTAACTAACACGGGAATTTGTCTGGTTTTCTGCATTCTTCCTTCCAAAAACTTGGGGGGCGGGGTTTTTTTTCCCCATTTTCCGAAAAACACGGGGGTTTCATTTCAAATTTTTTTTATCTCAATACAACACCCAAACGGGATCTTTGCCCTATGCTTTCCCTTTTCCCCTGAATAAAGGATCCATTTTAAACCAAAGGTAAATTTACTGGATAGTTTAAATACAAAAATTTAAAATTTTTTGGTTTTATTCTTGACGGTTTTTACCCCTTTAAACTTCATTTTTTCTTCGCAAAAAAACTGGGGCATTTTTTTTTACCCATTCTGTTTGCAGAATTGTCAACCCTCTGTAAGGGGAGGAAAAAAGTCTTTCAGAAACTTTTTTTAAAAATTTTTCAAAAAAACCCAAAACTTGAACCCCCGGGGAATGCCTTTTAAGGAAAACTCTTTTTTTTAACAAAAATTGATTCACTTGATTTTAAAAATTTTTTTCCCGTCATCGACTTGAACAGCGGGGAAATTTAAGGGGCCCTCGTTGGTATACACTTAAGCAACAGCAACACAGAACCCCCTTTTTTTGTGTTAAGGGGTTCCGCTCTTTGTATCTTAACATAAATGACGTAATGCATACTTAAATCTTTTCGTCTAATCTATCGGGGTAAATATAGAAACCATTTGATGGTTCTTGGGGATTATATTCAAAAGGGGGGGGTTTTTTTCTTTTGGGGCGCTGGTAGAAAAATTTCCCCAAATCGTTTTTTAGATAACCATTCTTTTGCTTTTGTTCCTGACCCCCCCTGTTTGGGCTAAGTTTAAAAATTTGCTTTATTCCCTTCCAATACCTTTTTGGGAAAAAAATAGATCTTGTTCTTTTTTTTATTCACCAATACTTGTGCAACAAAATACACAGGGATCCAAAGAAATAAACAATTTTTCTTGCTTTTTTTTTTTTCTAGTTGATTAACGCAAAATTTTTGGGGGGCGAAATTTTCAACTTTTTTCCCTTTTTACAAAAATATTTTTTATTGCCTCAACTTTTTTAAATTTTAACTGCAGTCCCTGTTTTTTAACCCCTGCGTTAATAAAATCAACGCTCCATCCTTTGCTTTTCATAGTTTTTGGCAGGGGCTAGTTGCTCCATACTCTTTAGTCTTTTTCCCCTCATCTTTTTGTATTTACTAAACCGTAATTTTTGAAAGCAAGCCTTGACCCGCCCGCCATCATCATTACATGAAGCCATTTTATAAAAGTATTTTTTTTTACAATTTATTTTCTGGAATTTTTCCTTTTTTTAACTAAAAGTCTTTTGTAGCAAATGAACTTTAAGCACAAACCACTTTGCTATCTTAAAATCTACTTCCAAGATCTCTGGTTTTAAATTTTTAAAAAGTTTTTTCCAACATTGTGATCCTACCTTAACCTCCAAAAACAGCAGAATGGAAAAAACGGGTTGGGAACATTTTTTTTGGTGCTCAATTTTTAAAAATAAAAAATTTTATTTTTAAAAAACAGAAAGCGATATCCATACACTTGGGGGGACCAAAAATTCCGAACTTATATTACAAATGTCAAGTTAAAAGACCAACATTATGCGCCAAAAGAAAGCGTATTCTTTGGCGGGGTGGAAAAAAAAACATATTTTAAAAATCACAAGAACAGATTCAAAAGAGTCCCGCAAACATTGAAATATCACAAAAAGGGGGTGAAGCCAATGGGGGGGAAGAAGGTAAAAAATGTTGGCAAAATGTTCTTATTTGTACACTAAACAGTTAGTAGATTTGCGCCCTTGATTCTGAACAAATTTTTTAGATTTAAGCAGGATCCATTTTTTAAAAAAATCAAAGGGCCTGGGGTTTTATCTAATTACGATTTGGAACATTGTTATCGCCATTAAACAGGGGTTTTTTACTTTTTTCATATAATTTTTTTCCCTTAAAAAAAACCGAGCCAAAAAAACAGAGAAACAAAAACATTTAATCAGGGGGAGAAATGCCATAAAAAGCCCCTCATCCGGGCCGTTGCAGCAAAAAAATTAGCGAGTGGAAAAACAAAAAAAATTTTAAGTGCAACACAAATAAACCAAATAAAAAATAAAACCGCCAACCCCCCAAAATTTTAATCCACTATAAAAACCCGAACAATTGATTTTAAGGGCCACAAAACCCCAAACTTTAAATATTGAAATTAAAAAAATTTATTTTGGGTCATTGCGCGGGGGGGTTATTCGGTTATAAAAAAAATAAACACGCCACAAAAACCAAAAGCATTTCCAAAAAATCAGCCCTAAATACAGAACCAACAAAAAAGCACCCCCAACTCAAAAACAAACCATTTTTTTCCTTTGAAGCAATAATATTTTAAAAATTAATAAAATTATAATGACTTAAAAGAAAATTGATAACGACTTTTTTACGACTTGATGAAAACTTAAATAAAAAATTTTTAAAATTGATGACGACTTATAAAATTAATACATTGAGACGCTTTTAAAACTTGAAAAGTACTTTTTTACTTAATAAAACTTGTTAAGAACTTGAGATGAGTTAAAACTTGATTTTTTCTTTTAAAAATTAATAAAACTTTAAATAAAAATTGTTAAAAATTAAAAAAGAACGAATAAACTATGCCGATTGTCGATTTTTTTTATAAAACAAAATTAATTATTACTTCTTTTTTCCGGGAACAACCCTCTTTACTTCTGAAGGGTTTTCTGCCTTTTTTAAGTATTTTTGGGCAGACATGTCTGGCCAGGGGTTACTCAACTGCATAATTGCCGAGTAAAAAACGTCGCACTTTTTTTGGGTTCGGCGGGGTTACAAAATAACGGGGTTGGGGCGTCGTTTACTGCGGGCCCCTTCAGCGGCATTGTAAAAATTTTTTGGGGGCCCAAAAATTTCCCCCCGGGGGGCGTTTAGTGCAGGCGTTACCCGGGTCACGCGGCATTGTATAAATTTAGGGGGCCCAAATTCCCCACCCCAAAAAAAATTTTTTTCCCAATTTTTTTTTTTTAAAAACAGCTTTTTTTTATTAATCTAAAAAAGTTTTTAAAAAAAATTTTTTTAAAAAAGGGTAGTGACTAAAAATAAGGAAAATTTCACTTTGTTAATTAGCTTTTGGTGTTTTTTTTTTAACAAAATAAAAACAACTTTCCCTCTAGCAAGTGAAAAACCTGTAATTGTAAGGTTTGTTTGTGTACAGTATATATATAAATCTTGAAGATAACAACTTTTGGGGGTCCCCCCGCAGTATTTTTAAATACTTGGTTTTCAGGTTTTTCAAAAGTAAAATTTTGCCCCTTCCCTGCCCCCCTTTTTTACTCTTCCCTTTTTGTGTTTTTGTTTGTCTGGGTCACGGGGGCGGCTATAAACGCCCGTAAACCACATTTTTTTTTGTTTTCGGGTCACTGGCGCGGCTAAAAACCCCCCTAAAACCCAAACTGGAAGAGTCCAAAAAAAAAAAAAGGGGGGGGGGGGATTGCCCAAATTAGAAAAAAAGAAAGCAGCAAACAAGTATAAAAGTATACTACGTTGGGGGGATTTTTTCAAAAAATTTACACTGGCCGTGTTATATGTCCCCCTCTGGGCTTTTTTGGGGGGCCCTGGGCCCCCCATGGGGGTCTCAAGTGAGACCCAAAGGGTGATCTTTAATGCCCCCGATGGAAGAGTTTTTGCAGAAATTTTATTTCACATTTGATGAATGTATGGGGTGAAAATGTTTTTTTTTTTGTTTCAAAAAAACGAAGAAAAAAATTAAAACCCGAAAATTTTCTAAATTAGTGTTAAAAAAAAGATAATCCACACTTAGTATGTTTGTAAAGTGTTTACTATTAAGAACTATAAATAGGCACTTTTGGTAAGCCGGGGGGGCAACAGGGAAACCGCTTCACCGGTTGGGGCTGCGGAGGGGGTGAGCCAAAAAGCCCATTTTATATTCTTTAGGAAAGTAAAGTTTCCCCAAAAAACACAAAGATGGGAAGGATGAAAGGAATATGGGAAAAAAAAAAATTGAATGTCCCGTTGATTAAAGTAGGCCCTGAGCCTTAAAAATGAAGAGAGAAGAGAAGAGAAAAGAGAGAAGAGAGAGAAGAAAAAAAAGAGAGAGAGATACTCTTTAAAATAACGATGATTTCCAACAGTTTTTAAAAGAAATTTAGTCAGACAAAATTTTACCGAGCTGAAAAGGGGAACAAATCTACGTCCTTGTACAATGTTCTGTCCCCAGATCTTTCCTAGCGCCATTTTTTTAAGGGGGTCGTAATAGTTCCCACCCGTGCCTCCCTTTTTGCGGAAAAGGTTTGACACTATGCCCTTGGGGGAGGATGAACAAACCCGGGTGGGTCAGCACGATACCTTTTTTTTTTCCTTGGTGTTTTCCGGGGGACCGTCAGGTGTCTTCCGGTTTTTTTGGGAAACGTACTGGCTCCTCTTCGGGGCGGATGGAGTCGTCCCCTCACGTCCCGGGGTTGGGGGGAGATCGCCATGGTTGAGAAAGACACCCTTTTGGGAAAAACCCAAGAGCTCAAGGTCTCAAGCGTTAAACAGGGGGGCGTTTTTTTTTCCCGCTCGGGAAATTTCCCGACCCCGGGGGGATTTGCTAATGATGATTTCCGCTTTTGGGTTTTTTTGGGGGAATACCTTTTACGGTTTCGGGAAAGCTGCACTTTCAGACGGTGGGTCTTTATTTTTTTTATGTCATTAATTTTTTCCCCAGGAAAAACATACTCCACTGGTCTTTGCTGGGGGGTTAAGTTGCATTCAATTTCGGTTCCAGGTCTTGACATTGTAAGTTTTCTTTGATTCCCTTTTTTAAAACCCTAAAAAAAACCCACCTCCCCTTTCCCCTCAAATTCCCCCTTTTTAAAATGAGTCGTGCAGAAGCACACCACAGGAAAACCAAAAGCAAACCCCCCCCCCTCTCCATTATTCCCCTTTTAACACTGATCGTGCAGAAAAAACACCCCAAAAAACCAAAACAAACCCACCTCTCTCCATCTATTCCTTTAAACGAGCTGAGAACACCCACAGGAAAACCAAAAGACAAACCTCTCTCTCCACTATTCCTTTTTAACATGATCTGCAGAAGCACGACCGGGGGAACCCCGGGGTTTTTTTCCCTCTTTTTCTTTGTTTTACTTTAACTGTTTTGACGTCTTTACTAGTTCGTTTTTTAAAACTTTTTTTTTATTTTTTTTTTTTTTTCTTTTTCTTTTTTTTTTGCTGTTTTTTCATTTTTCCACGCCCCAATCTGTTTTTTTGGGTTTTTGGGAGGGGGGGGGGGTGGGGGGAAGACCTTTTCTCAGCGTAAGAAAAGGCCACGATATTCGTGGAGGGGGCGTTTTTCCCCCCCCAGTCGTGGGGCCCACTTCGGACTTTTCCGAATTGCGATGAATGCTTTTGTTCATTTACAGTTTTTTCCATAAGAAAAATTTTTGCATAAGTTCTAAAACATGTCTTTTAACTGTCTGATCTCACTTACGGTCACAGGGTGGATCTTCATCTGACTTTCTCCCTGCAGTCGGGACCCGTTAGCTTGGGTGCAGCCCGCCCCAAAACTTTTTTTTTTGCAACAACTTTTCTTCAAGTTATTTTTGGGGACTGGGTTTTTCGGGGGGTCTCGTTTTTTGGCGTCCCCGCATTCTGTGTTGTTGGGGGTGTGTGTGTGTTTGTGTGGGGGTGTGTGTTTTGGGGGTTTCCCTTTAAAGCCCCAAAAAAAAAATACAATCTGACTTGTTCTCGTAAAAAGCACGCAAAATATTACTTTCTTCACGCACGCACGCAGCACCACGCAGCATGCACGCACGCACACATACAATATACAAATACACCCTCAATATACACAATGCAACACATTACACATAACTCAAAGAAAAGTCGTCCTAAGTTCCGTACCCCCTTAGGACATGAAACCAAAAAAAGAAAAAAAAAAAGACACGGACGGAAGCCAACAGGACAACCCCAACAGCAGCAAAGACAGGGAAATTTGGGGGATGGGACATCAACAACCCCCACAAACCCAAAGACGGGGAATTAGGGGGTGGGAATCGACAACCATCACCAGCAATGACAAATTAGGTAGGCGTACATCAGACAACCACCACACGCAATGACAGGAATTAGGTGATGGGGTACTCAAAAACCACCACACACAATGACGGAAATTTGTGATGGGGGACATCAACAACCACCCCACACAATGACAGGAAATTTGGGGGGGGTAAACCCCCAAACCCCCCACAAAAGACGGAATATGATGGGGGACTCGACAACCCCAAACACACCACACGCAACCCACCCAACCACACACACACACCAAAACAAACACAACCCCCAAAAAACCCCACACGTACAGCAAGGGGTAAAACCACCACACCCCACCCCTACATACACACTCTGAGCGCGCATACCAAAAAAACACCACATATGCAATATTTAGAAGAGAGGAGAAGAGAGAGAGAGAGAAGAGAGACTCGTCTGTGCAAACAACACCACACACACACACCACACACACACCAACACACACCAACCACCCACACCACACATTTTTATAAAGGGGGCTCCTCGGGGACTTTCCCTATACCTCCCACACCGCTAATTTTGAGCCACACTAAACCCGGGCGAAGCGAGGGGTAAATAAATTTAAAAACAAAGAGAGACAATTGAAGAAAGGGTCTCGTGGGTACGACTCAGCGGGTCTGCCAAAGCTTAGCCCAACGCCTGGGCAGACCTCGAGTGCCTACCCCATTTGTGTGTGTGTGTGGTGTGTGTGTGTGTTGGTGTGGGTTGTTTGGGGGTGCAGTGTGTGTATTGTGGGGCATGGGCCCATTGTGTAGGGGGTTGGGGTGTGTTGGGGTGTTGTTTGTTGGGGGGGGGTGTGTGTGGAGAGAGAGAAGAGAAAGAAAAAAAGAGAGAGAGAGAGAGAGAGAGAAAAAGAATTACAACAACAAAGAAACGATAAAAAAAAACCAATCAAAAGTAAGGGGGGAAGCGCCAAAAAAACGAAAATAAAACCACACGGGGAAATACTCCTTTTCCGAGGGTTTTTCTTCGACTTTTTCCCAACAGTAAAGGGGAAAAACTATGACGACGGTCAGAGGGAAAACCTGTCAACTCTGTCGGGAGAAAAGTATTGGGTTTAGTTTGGGGGGAGGGGGGGGGGAAATGGGGGTTACCCCTTTACTTCGTTTTGTTTTCTAGTTGCGAGCGTTTTTTTTTTTTTTTATTTATTTAAAAGTTGTTTTTGTTTACTGTCATGTTAATTTTTTTTATTTATTCTCTTTTTTCATTTTTTTTATGTAATTTTTAAAAGTTTAAAGGGGGCTGTGTTAAGCCTTTTTCGAAGTCTGCTTCGTATTGTTTTTTTGTTAGCATCTGTCTATTCTGCACTTTTCCCGGTTTTTTTTTCGATTGGATTATCTTTTTTTTTTTTAATTTTTTTTTGGTTTTATCTTTTTATGTTATTGTTGTCTCTTGCATATTTTTTTTATTTTCCGCGCGCGCTGTTTTGGGATGCGGCGTACGCGCGCCGAGCGGTGTTATGTGTGTGTGTGTGGGGGGGGGGGTGGTGTTGTGTGTGGTGGTGGTTTTGGTATACGGACGTGGAAAGTCTCCGTTGTTTTGGGGGGGTTTTGTTGGCAACAAC
>JAMYXO010008214.1:0-7500 GCA_033310375.1 Conus canariensis
ACTCATTGTTCCTTATGAAGGACCAACCCCACAGAAACTTCCTAAAACAGTCTTAATGAGTAATCATCAGATTTGCTCATTTGCCTTCATCATTGTTAGGTCGGATGGCGCCCATTCAAAGCCAGAATTATACAGAGGACCAAATGCTGCAAAATACTTCTTAAAACGCATGCAGCAAGTGCGTAATGCCTGTTCTAATAATCTAAACTTATCTGAAATCATAATGACGCCTGAAGACCAACAACAGTATGACTCAGCCACTCACTGTTGGATTTGTGGGGCGGCCTTGGTTGCCACCGCAGAGAATCCAACAGTAAGAGACCATGATCACATTAGTGGAAAGTTTAGAGGAGCAGCACATAACAAATGCAATCTTCAAATAAAGTTTGAACCAAAGACATGGAAGCTGCCTATATTCTTTCACAACTTGCGAGGTTACGACTCTCACCTTATAATGCAAGCAGTAACCAGCGACTTCAGGGTGTCATGCATTGCACAGTCATCAGAAAAGTACATGTGTTTCACTTTAAATAACATGTCTTTCTACGACTCTATGCAACACATGATGGGTTCATTAGAGTCACTGGCTATGTCCTTAAAGTCCTGCCCAATAACAGAAGAATATTTTGACCCAACTCTTGTTAGAAAGGGCGTTTACCCTTATGAGTACATGAACAGTTGGCAAAGGTTTGACGAAGATACACTTCCGCCTAAAGGCGCGTTCTTTTCTAGTCTCAGAGGAAAGGACATCAGTGATTCTGATTACCAGCATGCTCAAGATGCGTGGCAGAAGTTAGAGTGTAAAACGATGGGAGACTATCATGATTCCTATTTAATGGCGGATACCTGTTTGTTGGCGGACGTCTTTGAAAATTATAGGAAGACCTGCATGAAACATTACAGCCTGGATCCCGCGCATTACATTTCTGCGCCCGGGATGAGCTGGGACGCTTTCTTAAAATTTACTGGAGTACAAATTGATTTATTGTCTGACCTGCCAATGCTTCAGATGATTGAAAACGGATTGCGTGGGGAATCAGTATGGCGTCGCACCATTACTGTAAAGCAAACAACAAATACTTGGACGACTATGATCCAAGTAAAAGGTCTAACTATCTTATGTATTTAGATGCAAACAATCTGTATGGATGGGCAATGGCGCAATCACTTCCATTACGCAACTTTAAAATGTACACAGGACTCAAAGACATTCAAAAGTTTTTAAAATGGCTACCTACTCTAGAAGCTGATCGTAAAAGAGGTCTCATTCTAGAAGTTGATTTAGAATATCCTCATGAACTCCATGATTACCATAATGACTATCCATTAGCGGCAGAAACCCTAAAGTGTCAATGACAGAACCGCCTAAACTTGTGCCTAATCTTCGTGACACAAAAAAATTATGTCTGTCATTACAGACTTCTTCAATTTTATTTAAGACATGGTTTAAAGTTGACAGCTGTTCATCGTATAATTGCTTTTGATCAAGAACAGTTCATGAAACCATACATCATGAAGAACACTGATCTCAGAACTAAATCCGCAGATGCTTCAGAAAAAGACTTTTTCAAGTTGATGAACAACAGCTGTTTTGGAAAGACTATGGAGAATCCGCACAAGCGTAAAGATGTTAGATTGGTCACCAGAGAAAACGTTGCAATTAAGTTGACTTCAAAACCTAATTATCAGGACTTCAGAAGATTTCATGATCAGCTTTTTGGCATAATGATGAAAAAAAAGAAAGTCAAATTGGACAAGCCCGTTTTTATTGGGTTTACTGTTTTAGAGCTGTCGAAGCTTTTGATGTTAGAATTTCTTTACGACTACTTTAAGCCCATGTATCCTGAGTCCAAAGTACTTTACACAGATACAGATTCCTTTGTAATCGACATCCCTACTGAAGATATCTATAAAGACATGGAATTAGAAGTAGCTAAAGGGCATGCGGGATGGTACGACACATCTGATTACCCTAAAGATTCGCCTTTGCATTCAGATATTAACAAGAAGGTTTTAGGTAAGATGAAGGATGAATTATCTGGAGGTGTGATCAAGGAGTTTGTTGGTTTGAGGTCGAAAATGTAGTCTTTCAAGCCAAAAAAAAGTTGTTAAAAAAGCAAAGGGAATATCTCGCAGTGTTGTGCAGTCAAACATATCCCATGACAATTACAAAGAAGCATTGTTTGGCAATAAGACTTTTCATCATGACAATTACAAGCTGCGATCTAATCTGCATGAGATTAACACAACAGTTGTAACAAAACGGTCTCTTGACCGCACTAACACAAAAAGAGTATTTGTTAATCCAGAATTTTCATATGCAATTGGTCATTGGAGAATAGTATAATCATATGGGCTTATATTTTTCAGCAATCGCACGTTCAATTATATCATCATCTAATTTAGCAAAATTAATATTATTTATTAATGCTAGATGTGCTTTAATTTTTTTTGTCATTTCGCAATATTCATGTTCCCATACCCATAAATCAAAATAAAAGCTTTGGGGTTTAAAGCGATTGTCTGGCGATTGTTCTAGCCAGAGATTGTCAATCTTCTCAAATACTTCTTTAATGATATACTGATACTCAAATAAATCTTGCATTAATTTTAAAGACTTTCCCTTTGCCATTTCCCTTTGAGCTTCCATTTTAAACCCAAATGTATTTGCGTAGATTAAAACAGTTCTTTAAGCTTAAATATATCACCAACCAATTCAACCAAATTATTATCCATTACTGCTAAATGTGCTCGAATTTTTTTTATCTTTTTAATATATTCTTGCTCCCAATCAAAATTTGAGGTTTTGTCTAGCATAGCATGATCAATCTTCTTAAATATTAGTCTAATAGCAAGATTATAATCAAATATTTCTCGCATTATTTCTAAGGACTCTTCCTTCACCATTCTTGCTTCCAGTGCCATTTTACGTAAGGATTCTTCCTTTTCCATTCTTGCCGCCATTTTAATTTAAATTAAAAAATAATTAAGCGACTGGAACTGTGTCTGGAGGGATTATCTGCAGTTCTTCCTTCACAAAAGATCTTCGGGGGCTGGTCGTTTTGTTGTGTCAGTTTCTCGTAAATAATACACGGGCGGATTCATTTTCACAATTTTTTTTATCTCATATGGATCAACACTCCAAACTGGATCTGTTGCCCTGATGCGAGTGTCCCCTTCCGCTTCTCCCGGCGAATAAAGGTATCTCACTTTTAAACCAAATGGCAATAGTTTGCTTGATGAAGACTCTCCTTCAACAACATTTATTGTTTGTTTTCTGATTGCTTGTACTGGTTTTAGACCTTTAAATTCTTCATTATTCATTGCACGTAGAACTGAGGGCAGTCTTCTAACCCATTCTGTGTTGCGAGAATTGTCAATCAGCTCTCTGTGATACTGGTAGGAAAAAAGCCTTTCAGATAACTGTTTGTTAAAGTTTTCAACCAAACCCTGTGATCTGTGAACTCCTGGAATGCCTCTTTTAATGGTAACTCTATGTTTTAACAATAATTGATTCACTTGTCCTTTAAATTCTTTCCCATCATCGACTTGAATCATGCGAGGATAAGTTAAGGGTCCTCGTTGATATATCAGTTGTAAAGCGACAGCAACAGCAGAAGCACTCTTTTGTGTTAATGGTTCAGCATCTTTGTATCTTGAAGCTATGTCAATGACTGTAAGTGCGTACTTAAATCTTTTTCGTCTAATCGTATCATGGGGTAAATATAGAAGATCCATTTGATGGGTGTCGTTCGGTATTGTGTTGACAAAGTGTGGTCTTTGTATTCGTTTAGGCGCTGGTAAATAAATTTGCCAAATCGCTTGTTTAGATAACCATTCTTTTGCTGTTTGTTCACTGACTCCCGCTGCTTGGCTAAGCTTTTTAATTGCTGTTATTCCCTTCCAATATCCTTTTGGAGAATAATAGATTTTGTACATTTTTATTCAGCCAATACTTTGTGCAACAAAATACACAGCGGTCATGCCAAAGACAATAAACAATATTTCTTGCATCTTTTGTTTTTCTGATGGTTGATAAAAGTCGCTAAATTTTGGTGGGGGCAATGTTTCAACTTGTTTGCCTGTTACTAGAAAATATTCTTTTATTGCCTGGTCAACATCTTTAAATGTGTAAGCTGCATGTCCCTGTTGTTTAAGTCTGTCGTTAATAAAATCTAACTGCTCCATTCTTTGCTTTTCATAGGTGTCTTGTGCAGCAGCTAGTTGCTCCATAGCTCTGTTATGTCTTTTTCTCTCATCGTTATTTTGTAGTTTACTAAATGCGTAATTACTTCCGCTAAAAGCAAGCGCATTAACCACAGCGCCACCAATCATCATTACGAGTGAAGCCATTTTTATAAATGTATTTTTTAAAAATTTTACATATTGATACTGTCTGGAATTATTCCTTGCTTAACTAGAAAATCTTTCGTAGCAAATGAAGCTGTAATAATAGCAACCAGTTTTGCTGAGTCTTCAAAGTCTAGTTTGCCAAGATCTGCTGGTTTTATTTTTAACAGGCTTTTACCAAGCATTGTGTATCCTACACTTAGGCCTCCAATAACAGCAGAATGGTATACAAGGTTAGTAATAGTTTTTTCGGTGCTCATTTTTAAAAAATAAAATAATATTTATTCATTAATAAAACATGAACTGCGATGATTTACTTCCTGAACTTACAAATGATCAAGTTGATGACCAAGCTATTATGCGCCAAAAGGAAAGGCTGTATTCTTTAGCAGCATGTGGAAAAACAAAACAGTACCTTGGAAATGAATTCAGCATAGAACAGATTCAACAGATGTCGACGCAAGACATTGTAAAGTATCACAACAGGTATGAAGCGCAACTGGGGTCAAGAATGGTAAAAAGTGTTGGGCAAACGGTTCTTAGTTTGTACACTAAACTAGTTAGTAGATTTGCTCCCATTGATTCTGAACAAGATTTTATGTATGATTTAACACAGGATCCCGTTTTAACAAAGTCATTAGAGTCTCTAGGATGTGATCTATATTACAGATTTGGAACATTATTGTCGCCAGTAATCATGGGATTAATTACTTTTAATCATATAGATTTTGTTTCCCTTCAAAATGACCGAGCCAGAAAATCAGCAGAAAACATTGATGGAGAAAGTGACCAGTAAAAAGCCTCCTCATCCTGGGCGTGTTGCAGCAGGAAAAAAATTAGCAGAGTGGAACAAACAAACAAAATTAATGTTGCAATCACAGAATATAACTCATAATGAAAACATAACACCGCCAACGCCAACAGTTGTTTCAATGCCAGCTGTAAATACACAAGTTGATTCAAGACCTACAACACCAAAGTCGTCATGGATTATTTGGATTAAAAGAGTTGGCATTTTTGGCGTCATTGCTGCTGGGGGTGGTTATTACGGTTATAAAAAATATACACAACGCCAGCAAAAACCAAAGCAGTCAAAAAAATCTCAACCACTAAATACAGAAGCCAAACAAAAAAGCATGCCAGAACCGCCAACAACAAAAGATCATTTTGATCCATTTCAGATGGAATAATATTTCAAGAACTTAATAAATAATTATAAGTGACTTGAATAAGAACTTAATAACGACTTGATGACGACTTGATAAAACTTAAATAAGAACTTGATAAGAACTTAATGACGACTTGATAAGAACTTAATGACGACTTGATAAGAACTTAATGACGACTTGATGACGACTTGTTAAGAACTTGAATAAGTACTTGAATAAGAACTTGAATAAGAACTTGATGTTGACTTGTTAAGAACTTGAATAAAAACTTGTTAAGAACTTAAATAAGAACTTGAATAAGAACGTGATGCCGACTTGAATAAGAACCTAGAACGACTTAATGACGATTTTTTTCACAATTAATTGTTACATTCTTTTCCGGGGAGACAACTCCCTTCTGCCTTTATGTAGTACTCTAGGCCAGACATGTCTGGCCCCGGCTTACTCAACTGCACAATAGCCGAGTCGAAGCGTCGCACTGTTTGCTAGTTCGTGTCGAGTTACACATAAGGGCGTCGGGCCGCCACGCGGCATTGTATAAATTTAGACGGCGTCGTTCAGTACAGGCGTTAGACGTCATTGTATAAATTTAGGCGGCTAAATTTCTAAACATATCAAAACATGTTTCTTACCTTCCCCCAATCACAAGACTAGATAGAATCAGCTGATTAGTAACAGTGACGACATTTCCGCCCAGCACTTGTGTTGTTAGCAACTGAACCTAGCTGTCTTGTCATTTTCACATTGGGTTGGTGTGCTGCGTGTGTGATTTCCAGTCAAGAAAGCGTTGTGACTTTAAAACTTTGCTGATTGATTCAAGATAGCATTTTTTCAGAGAAGGATTTACTAGGTAGTCCTTCTTCACAGGAAATTAGAGTTTCAAACGCTGCACATCAAGCTCTGTGGGATTATTCTATTCAAGACACGCCACTTCATGTCAGCAAGGGGAAATGACATGATTCTAAAAATAACGGTTATGCATAACCGGGGCTCTGCGTCAACTTCTTCTTGCAGCAACATTCACAAACCACCCAGCAAGGAGAAATGACATGATTCTAAAAATAACGGTTATGCATAACCGGGGCTCTGCTCCACTTGCTTCAATGCTCCTATTCAACACCCAGCTATAAACTTTTAGGCTGCCTTTTCAGGCGGCCGCCGGGTGTACTTTATACAATTGTCTTGTTTGTTGAATCAAGCTTTTAATAAGTGCACTTGGTGGCTGCTTAGAATAATCTTCAACAACGTGCCACGATTCTACGCTTGTGTAAACACACATCCCACCCCTTTTCAGATAGCTTTCAATAGCCAGTCATTCCTCACAATAGAATGAAATCCCAACTTGGTTGACAAATAGCCCTCCTAAGAATAAAGGCATGGTTAACCAAGTCCCCATTGTTTTGTTTGTTTACTTCTTAACGGTCCAGTGACAGAGAACTATAAAACAGATAATCCTACACATTATGTATGTTTGATGTTTGATGAATGTATGCGTGAAAATGATGTTATTGAAAACGATCAAGAAAAACGAAGGATTAAGCAAAAACTTAAGTCTCAAAAGTTTTCTAAATTAGTGTTAAAAACAGATAATCCTACACATTATGTATGTTTGTAAAGTGTTTACTATTAGAGAACTATAAAATAGGCATTCTGGGTAAGCCGCCGGAGCAGCAGCGAAACCGGCTTTAGCCGGTTGGAGCTGGCGGAGGTGGGTGAGCCAGAATGCCTATTTTATAGTTTCTCTCATCATCATCATCATCATCGTCGTCGTCGTCGTCGTCATCATCAATATAATCTTTTTTGTTCTTGTACTTGTTCTCGTTCTTGTTCTTGTACTTCTTTTTCTTCTTCTTCTTCTTCTTCTTCTCCTTCTTCTTCTCCTTCTCCTTCTTCTTCTTCTTCTTCTTCTTCTTCTTCTTCTTCTTCTCTCTTACCACTACTACCACAACCGCTATTGCTACTACTTTCAACATCAGTAGTA
>JAMYXO010008216.1:2500-5000 GCA_033310375.1 Conus canariensis
GTTGCAGTCACACACACACACACACACACACACACACACACACACACACACACACACACACACACACACTCACTCACTCACTTACGCACGCAAGCACGCATGCACGTGCGCGCGCTCGCGCGCACACACACACACACACACACACACACGCGCACACACACACATACACACACACACCTGCACTTGCACATCCATACATATACAGAGACACGCGAGCTTGTGTGTACTCACGGACTCTCTCTCTCTCTCTCTCTCTCTCTCTCTCTCTCTGGTGGAGAAGTCCTCGCCCACAAAGACGCTGGTGCCCTTGAGTTTTCGTTTCGCTCTCAGTATGTCCATCTTCTGTTTGTAGAAAACACATCTAGCGATGATCGGGGAATCCTGTTTAGAGTTCACGCGATGGGCCCTATCAAACTCTACGTCACGGGACAGCCCCAACTTGTCAGTGATAAGATCCCTAAGCAGGTCTTCGCATTCAGCACTTGTCTCATTTTCCTTCCTGGGCAAGCCGTAGAACAGAACGTTGTTTCGTCTGGACCTCCCCTCTAGGTCGTCCGTCTTCCTTTCCAGGTTGTCCATCCTCGATGCCAGGTCGTCGTTCCTTCTCTGCAGGTCGTGGTTCTGCTGCCGAAGGTCGTCCACCTCCCGCCTCAGCCCTCTCAGCTCCTCCTGCATGGCAGCATACCCCTCACGCAGGACACGTATGTCCTGCTTGACCTCATCGAATTTCCTGTCCATCGACTGGAACATGGTCATGAGGTCGGACAAGGACGGTTCCTTCGTCGGCTGGGTTGAGGCGCCTCCCTGAGGGTTGACAGGCTTCTCCAGGCTCACTCTGCCACCGCTCATCCCAGTGCTGGAGAATCGGGTCTGCCTGGAGCTGTCACGGCCTTGCGAAGGGTTGGGACCAGGGTTGCTTTCGATGTCACCGCAACGGAGGAGAAGACTCCCCCAGAACAAGTACGACAGGAACAAACCTGCCACAGCACCGTCCACTCTCCTTTTCAGCTGCAGTATGGCGACTTGGAATTTGAATTTCTGCCTAGCCCGTTTTGACATAAAAGCCAGAAAAATGGGCAGAAAAGAACCACAAGAGGCCCTGAAGTCTAATGCTCCAGATGGCATAACACTTCATGCACTGCGTGATCAAATCTGGGTAGAAATACTGCACTTACTTCAACGTAGACACTGAAATTTGCAGAGAGCTATAAAGTGCGTCTTGACGTGCCAAACTACCGTTCCAAATAACTACAGAGGAATTTCGCTGTGTAATGTATGTAGTAAATTGTATAGTACAATTATTAATAAAAGACTTCAAGTTTGGGTTGAGGATAATAACATTACAGGTGAGTTTCAAGCTGGATTTAAACAAAATCATTCCACAATAGACCATATGTTCACATTATTAGCTTTCGTTCAAAAACAGTTTTGTCTGAATCGTAAATTGTATGTTGCTTTCATCGATTTTGAGAAAGCCTTTGATTCTGTTAATAGAACTATACTTTGGCCTATTTTGTTGAAAAACGGAATTCATGGAAAGATGTATAAATGTATTATGAGTATGTATGACCATGTAAAGGCAAGGGTGCGATGTGGTGCTGCTTTAAACAGATTATATCAACTGTACATCTGGTGTTAAGCAGGGTGATGTTTGCAGCCCAGTTTTGTTTTCTTTATTTATTAATGAGTTGACTTCCAAAGTCATAAGCTCTGGAAAACATGGTGCCCATTTTGTAAATGATGTTCTTGAAATATTTATTTTACTTCTTGCTGATGACGTTGCATTAATATCAGAGACTGTAATAGGCCTCCAAACTCAGTTGAATAGTTTGCAAAGGGCAGCTGATTCACTCCAGTTGAAAGTAAATATGAGTAAGAGTAACATAATTGTTTTCAGAAAAGGCGGTTATCTCGCTGCTAGAGAAAAATGGACATATAATGCAATACATATGCCTGTTGTAAATGTATATAAGTACTTAGGGATATATTTCTCTACGAGATTAAGTTTCACTTTTGCATGTAAAGATATTGCTTGCAGAGCCAAAAACGCATTGCTATGTATTATGAAGAAATTGTCGATGCTTAACAATGAATCTCTTGCCTTGTTTTTGAAATTGTTTGATGCTAAAATCCTGCCTATGTTACAATGCGGGGCTGAACTGTGGGGTCTTGATGCTGGAGCTGCACAATGCGAAAAGGTTCATTTATTTGCTTTAAAAAAGTTTTTGGGTGTCTCACCACAAACACCAAATGATCTTGTGTATGGTGAGACTGACAGATACCCCATATCTTTGCACTCCACTGCTAAATGTGTAAAGTACTGGCTAAAACTAACTCAGATGGCTGAACATAGATTGCCTTATAAAGCGTATAAAATGCTGTTAGAACTAGATAACAGAGGCAAGATGAACTGGGTGTCGCATGTTAGAATGAAATTATACGAATATGGTTTTGGGTATGTGTGGCTTAACCAAGGTGTCGGAGATATGAACAACTTTGT
>JAMYXO010008216.1:10000-11128 GCA_033310375.1 Conus canariensis
AAACGGTGAGGTGTTTGTCAGTCTGTCTTTATCAGACTTTTCAAGCTGCGTTCTACTCTCGTTTCTCAAGTCAGTTTCAAAGTGTGATGACTTGCAGTCGGAAATTGAAACAGACCTAAAAGGAAAAATTCACTGTTCTGCCGAAGGAAAGAGACAAGCAGCCTACATGACGAAGCATCTGTCATTCATTACGTCTCTTTCGATCGGCGGACAGGTAGTTTTTCTCTTACCTTTATTGGTTAAATTACCACACAAAGTGTTTTATGCCCGATACCATCGTTTGCAAATACCTGACTGGACAAATGTTTGTATATATGCAACACACACACACACACACACACACACACACACACACACACACACACAACACACACAGAAGAGAAGAGAGAGAGAGAGAGAGAGAGATGAGAGAGAGAGAGAGAGGAGAGAGCGAGGTGGGGGATAAAAAAAAGACACACACACACACACACACACACACACACACACACACACACACACAACACACACATCAGTCTGCAATCACTTTAAGTGGAAGACGTTAAATTGAAGAACAACAACAACAACACACACACACAGAGGTGGGGGGGGGGGGGGGGGGAGGGGGGAGAGACAGAAGAGAGAGAGAGAGAGAGAGAGAGAGAGTGAGGGGGGGCGTGGGTTGCAATGTCGGGGGGGGGGGGGGAGGGAAAGGTTTACATGTTTTCAAAGGCACAATCATTCGTTTTGTCTGTTCAATTTAATGAGTATTGTTATTCCATTTCTCCGATTAGTTAGCTTCGTTGGTTTTCTGCGCTGTGAATGTGACTGTTTGCTGTTCTTTATATCTGCGTGTTGGTACACAACGTTGGAAAATAAACGTATAAATCAAGTCACTTTTTTGTTTGTAATGACATAAATTCATTGATGATATTGTATTGTTTGCATTGTGCGACAAATCATTTATTCATTTGATTTAAAATGTAAATGTATTTCATCATTTAATTTATTCATTTTCTTGCATATCTGTTGTTTAGTGTTCTGTTTTTCGTTTTCATGTCTATTGGTTATTGTTACTTTGACTTACTGATTCATTTATGAATATGTACAATCTGTTCAAGGATTGGGTTTTGGAATTCAGAATATACGATA
>JAMYXO010008217.1:0-11124 GCA_033310375.1 Conus canariensis
TTTCTTCTGCCGCACTGTAAAATGACATCTCACAACACTGCAGAGTGCAGAAAATTCTTTGGACCAAGACTCCAAACAATTGCTGCGTACCAGGTAGTGTCTACACCCAAAAGCGGTGACGCACCATCTATGGTACCCAACATCACTGCACCACCCATCAGTGAGCAGGTGTTGGTAAATAACAAACCTGCCACCTGTTTGTATGACACAGGATTGTCATACGAGGCAGTTGTAAGAGCTTCCCTAGTGGAGCCCACTGCTATTACCGAGGAGACTGTGCCTTTACAAGGGGCTGACCTGACTCTGCCACCTGCTACCTTACCTGTCGCCACAATTATGGTTGACAGTCGGTACATCAAGGGACAGATCAAGGCAGCCGTCATGGACAATCTGATCCATGATCTCCTACTTGGAGGCCATTATGTCACTCTCGGGAACCCGTCCGAACCTGTCATTGTATCCACATTACAGGTGAAGACCCCAAAGCAATTCAAACCTCCTAAAAAGGAGATGAAAGCAGCTCAGCGAGCTGACCCAACATTAGCTGCATGCTTCCAGAGGCAGCGCCACACCCGTCACCCCACTCGCAAAGGTGAATTCTTTAGGCAGAACGGTCTTTTGTATCGTAGGCTAAATAAAGATCATTCACAACTTGTGGTCCCGGCGCCACACCGGACCCGAGTCACGGAAGTGGGACATACACTCTGTTCACCAGGACATATCAATGTAGGGCAGACAGTGCAATGGGTGATGAAGCAGTACTATTGGCCAGGGATGGCAGAGGACATAAAGAAATATGTCGATTCCTGCCCCCTGTGCCAACACTGGTCATCCAGCCAAAGGGGCGATTCGTCCCCAGGCCAGCCAGATAATCCAGACGCAGGCCAACCGGAGCCCAATAATGTATTCCAAGGCTCCATCGGTGTCTTGGTGACTCCGGAGCTAGTGCCAAAAGCTTAATGGACCACGATCAGAATGAATTGTCAAGCAGAAGCTTCTCTGGAGAGAGAATCTTTTTTCGGTGGGCCTATGTGACGAAACGCTTGACAAAACCATCCGATCGGTCCCACTAAAACCCCAAACCAAAAAAATAGATTTCAAATCTATACCCACTCCCCTCTCTCAAACCCCCTCCCCCCCTTTCTCTTGTTTAGGACGGCGCGAATCGCCCGGCTGACACGATCTATGACGAAGAAAAAGATTGCGTCATGGGAAATGCGTGATGCCTGTCATTCTCGTTGACCTACACACACACACACACACACCCCCCTTTTCTCTACTCTCCTTCCCCACTCTGAGTAGCTACGACGCAGTGAAATTTCAATTTCATTGTGGCAATTGCCTGTCTTACCCCCCCCCCCCCCCCCTTCCCCTTCCCGGCGCTAGCTTCACACACCATCCCCCCCTCTATCCCGTGAAAACAAAGGCGCGACGCCTCTGCCGTGCTCTTCCCCACCACCACTCACCCCCCCCCCCCCCCCCTTCATATCTACAGTTCGTGCACTGGCTGAACTGTAACGTATGTCACGGGAATCGTTCCACGATAGTATGTATCCATACGGACGCATAAATTAAACTGGCCGCGGAAGTCCGTGAGCTATGCCGATTAGGATCAAACGGTTCCCGAGGCGACTAGTGATAAGACTAGATCCCTCCCCCTCTTACCCCTGATGTGTGAGTGACAGGTCGTCAAAATCGAATCCGGCAACTAGAATGCATATATACTAGACACACAGGGCTCACCTTCACTGACCCCTCAAGACTACCTGTAGACCAGACCAGAGGAAGACAAAAGAGACAACTAGAGAAGGCGTGGGACAATCCCCATAACCTCGTTGATCTCCAGTCATTCACTGTTCATTCCCAGGAAAAGTGAGTTGGAACTCTGTTTTACTTTTTCGAATCTATGTATTGATTCTATGTATGCTGTGTGTGTTAACATTGTAGATTTGTACAAATGCTTAGCAACATGTATCAAACTGATGAATGATTATTCTGTGTAGGAGTTGGCTTGCCATCATATGGCAAACGCTCCCTCCCAGTGGTTATGATTCTTTGTTAACTATCTGATCACTGTTCTTTGTATTCACCCTGACTTTTGCCAGTAGGCAATTCTGTCTGTTAAGATAATAATTAAATGATTAATTTTGGTCAGGAAAACAGTATGCCTGTGCTAGGTTAAGAACTGCTACCCTGATTTATAAATACTGGTGATTGTTGGAATGATTTGTAGTGTATGACTTTAAGTCTACACCACATGTGTACTTGGACTAAGTGTAGCCCAAGTCAGTATGATTTAATTCATAAGAAACATGGAAGAGTTGTCTGACTGAAACTATGTAACATAGTATTACTGTCTTCTACCCTTTTGTAAGCTTAACTTAGTCTTTAAACAAAAGTGGAGATTGATAGTTATAGCAGAAACACTACCATAGAGAATACTTTGCTGGCTGAGTCTCACACCTGTACTGAAAGTAAACAAGGGTAAATGTGGGCACTCGACAAACCAGCCATCAGATTCTCACCTACAGACCAAGTTCTCTTTATCGCAGAACTGGGATCCTGGTCACTCTATACTGGACACACGATCCTGGTCAGGCTATCCTGGACACGCGATCCTGGTCAGGCTATCCTGGACGCGCTACACTTTGCGGCTGGACCAGAAGCTGGGACTTCGCCCAACACCAGGGCGACACCAGACAACCAATCTACACCAGTGGGGCAGTCACCAACCACAGGAGAGATCAACTACCCTCTCCGAAGCAAAGCTAAGTTAGCTTACCACCTGGACTCAAACCCATCAGACCCTTGCCTTCACTTTATGATGACATAGGGAGAACCAGTCTATGAGTACCACTCTGGCTACAGTCACCGGGTGATTTGCAAGCGAAGTGGATGTATAATAACCATATACATTCAGTGTAACTTAGACTGAACCCCCCCCCCCCCCTATGCCATTTAAAACTTGCTGCACTGAGTGCAAGCGAGTAAAGTAGGAGTGAGGAAGGGCCCCTCATTGTGGTAGTCCAATGAGAATTACACCCAAGCCTATAGAACTGACCCGCCAATACTTACCTATGTGTAAACAATAAAAGTTGATGTGTGAAAGTGCACTTAATTTGTGTCAGTTCTCTGTTGTCCAATCAAATGTTGAATGTTTGAACTTCTCTCTTCAATTCTGTCTCTCAGAGCTACAAGTACTAATAAGAGTACAGGCCTAAGGAAAACTATCTCAGAGCCACTGTTCAGTATTTTACCCAGTCCCGGTAAAAAATATAAATTTCTTCGATGACTAGTACCGGAAAGTTGCTCCTCCACCACTAGTAAGAGAGAGGGTGTAGGTGAAATGTTAAGGTAATTCTCATTGAGAAATTATCCCTAGTCCTTCCCCTAGAGGACCTACCTAACACTTACTCATCTCGTCACATAGCGAAGTGGGGCTCGTCCGGGATTGTAAAATACAATTCGGATTGTTAAAAACAATTCACTCAAAATTTGATTTCCTTTGGCTAGTCCAAAAATTTGGACAAAGAGCAGAATTAAGAGCAAATAGGCTGATTGAGTTGAGTCCAGGAGGGAAATCTTTTATGTTTGTTGTGTAAATGCTTATCTTACATAGCAGATAATAAGAGTGTGTGTGGTTGATGTTATAATCAATTCATTTTGATATTTACTTTGTGTGATTATTTGCTTTTGTTGTACTTAGTGGATATTTGATTGCTAAGAAGTGATCTTTGATTATTTAGAATTGTGTAACAGTTCATTATCATGGCTGAATCAGTGAAACTTAGACGGGAGATCAAGGAGTGGGGAGAATCCCTAGGCCTCTCTGGTCAAGATTTAGTCTCATTTGTGACTACACAATTTGAAAAGGAATCTGACAAGGCCACAGAAGAGACTAGGAAATTAAAACAGCTTGAAGTAGATGCCGTAGAGCGTGAAAAGATTAGACAGCATGAAGAGCGGAAAGAAGCCCGTGAAGCTGAAGAGCGAAACAGATTAAGGGAACTAGAACAGGCAGAGCGTGAGAAAATAAGAGAAACCGAACAGGCAGAGCGTGAGAAATTAAGGAGTTCGAACAGGCCGAGCGCGATAAAGCCCGAGAACATGAACTTGCGCTCAGAAAGATTGACAAATCCGCCGAGAATGATAGCTCTTCAGATACGGCCAGCCAAAATTCTCAGCCTCTCATCCAAATTCCAGCAATGTCATTTTCTTTGGATCCATTTAATGAGACCACAGAAAGTATTGACGCATACTTGGACCGGTTCGAAAGATTGGCAAATGAATTCGGCCTAGACCCAGAAAAGCGTAACATCAAACTAGCACAAGGTGTCAGAGGTGTTGCTTATGATGTTTATGCCAAGTTACCTCCAAACAAAGTAACTGATTATGATGCTCTCAAACAAGCCCTACTCACCCCTTATGAACTGACAGCTGAAGCATACCGAAAGAAATTTTGAAACTCGCGGCGTAGCAGGGGAGAAACCTATGGCCAGTTAGCAGATAGGTTAACGACTTATCTGCAGAAATGGTTGACACTGTCAAACCAAGCACAGACCTTTGACGGTCTAACTGAGCTCATCCTCTGTGAGCAGCTGCGTGACACAATGTCCACTGACCTACAAACCTTCACGGCAGAACAAGGTGCTACCTCACTAGCTGACCTGATCAAGCTAGCTGACAGATACACCGCTGCCCATGACGAAGCAAATGCACACAAAAAGATGCGTGACAAGCCAAACCGGGATTCGAACCCCCCACCATCACAGCAATCTCAAAACCAAAACCTACCACCAAGTGGGAAACCACCACAAAGTGAGAAACCACAAACTGGTAAACCACACAGTGGTAACTCAGTCCCTGTGGGTCAGAACAGTGCACAGAAGCGTTTCTGCGCGCACTGTAAAATGACATCTCACAACACTGCAGAGTGCAGAAAATTCTTTGGACCAAGACTCCAAACAATTGCTGCGTACCAGGTAGTGTCTACACCCAAAAGCGGTGACGCACCATCTATGGTACCCAACATCACTGCACCACCCATCAGTGAGCAGGTGTTGGTAAATAACAAACCTGCCACCTGTTTGTATGACACAGGATTGTCATACGAGGCAGTTGTAAGAGCTTCCCTAGTGGAGCCCACTGCTATTACCGAGGAGACTGTGCCTTTACAAGGGGCTGACCTGACTCTGCCACCTGCTACCTTACCTGTCGCCACAATTATGGTTGACAGTCGGTACATCAAGGGACAGATCAAGGCAGCCGTCATGGACAATCTGATCCATGATCTCCTACTTGGAGGCCATTATGTCACTCTCGGGAACCCGTCCGAACCTGTCATTGTATCCACATTACAGGTGAAGACCCCAAAGCAATTCAAACCTCCTAAAAAGGAGATGAAAGCAGCTCAGCGAGCTGACCCAACATTAGCTGCATGCTTCCAGAGGCAGCGCCACACCCGTCACCCCACTCGCAAAGGTGAATTCTTTAGGCAGAACGGTCTTTTGTATCGTAGGCTAAATAAAGATCATTCACAACTTGTGGTCCCGGCGCCACACCGGACCCGAGTCACGGAAGTGGGACATACACTCTGTTCACCAGGACATATCAATGTAGGGCAGACAGTGCAATGGGTGATGAAGCAGTACTATTGGCCAGGGATGGCAGAGGACATAAAGAAATATGTCGATTCCTGCCCCCTGTGCCAACACTGGTCATCCAGCCAAAGGGGCGATTCGTCCCCAGGCCAGCCAGATAATCCAGACGCAGGCCAACCGGAGCCCAATAATGTATTCCAAGGCTCCATCGGTGTCTTGGTGACTCCGGAGCTAGTGCCAAAAGCTTAATGGACCACGATCAGAATGAATTGTCAAGCAGAAGCTTCTCTGGAGAGAGAATCTTTTTTCGGTGGGCCTATGTGACGAAACGCTTGACAAAACCATCCGATCGGTCCCACTAAAACCCCAAACCAAAAAAATAGATTTCAAATCTATACCCACTCCCCTCTCTCAAACCCCCTCCCCCCCTTTCTCTTGTTTAGGACGGCGCGAATCGCCCGGCTGACACGATCTATGACGAAGAAAAAGATTGCGTCATGGGAAATGCGTGATGCCTGTCATTCTCGTTGACCTACACACACACACACACACACCCCCCCTTTTCTCTACTCTCCTTCCCCACTCTGAGTAGCTACGACGCAGTGAAATTTCAATTTCATTGTGGCAATTGCCTGTCTTCACCCCCCCCCCCCCCTCCTTCCCCTTCCCGGCGCTAGCTTCACACACCATCCCCCCCTCTATCCCGTGAAAACAAAGGCGCGACGCCTCTGCCGTGCTCTTCCCCACCACCACTCACCCCCCCCCCCCCCCCCCCCTTCATATCTACAGTTCGTGCACTGGCTGAACTGTAACGTATGTCACGGGAATCGTTCCACGATAGTATGTATCCATACGGACGCATAAATTAAACTGGCCGCGGAAGTCCGTGAGCTATGCCGATTAGGATCAAACGGTTCCCGAGGCGACTAGTGATAAGACTAGATCCCTCCCCCTCTTACCCCTGATGTGTGAGTGACAGGTCGTCAAAATCGAATCCGGCAACTAGAATGCATATATACTAGACACACAGGGCTCACCTTCACTGACCCCTCAAGACTACCTGTAGACCAGACCAGAGGAAGACAAAAGAGACAACTAGAGAAGGCGTGGGACAATCCCCATAACCTCGTTGATCTCCAGTCATTCACTGTTCATTCCCAGGAAAAGTGAGTTGGAACTCTGTTTTACTTTTTCGAATCTATGTATTGATTCTATGTATGCTGTGTGTGTTAACATTGTAGATTTGTACAAATGCTTAGCAACATGTATCAAACTGATGAATGATTATTCTGTGTAGGAGTTGGCTTGCCATCATATGGCAAACGCTCCCTCCCAGTGGTTATGATTCTTTGTTAACTATCTGATCACTGTTCTTTGTATTCACCCTGACTTTTGCCAGTAGGCAATTCTGTCTGTTAAGATAATAATTAAATGATTAATTTTGGTCAGGAAAACAGTATGCCTGTGCTAGGTTAAGAACTGCTACCCTGATTTATAAATACTGGTGATTGTTGGAATGATTTGTAGTGTATGACTTTAAGTCTACACCACATGTGTACTTGGACTAAGTGTAGCCCAAGTCAGTATGATTTAATTCATAAGAAACATGGAAGAGTTGTCTGACTGAAACTATGTAACATAGTATTACTGTCTTCTACCCTTTTGTAAGCTTAACTTAGTCTTTAAACAAAAGTGGAGATTGATAGTTATAGCAGAAACACTACCATAGAGAATACTTTGCTGGCTGAGTCTCACACCTGTACTGAAAGTAAACAAGGGTAAATGTGGGCACTCGACAAACCAGCCATCAGATTCTCACCTACAGACCAAGTTCTCTTTATCGCAGAACTGGGATCCTGGTCACTCTATACTGGACACACGATCCTGGTCAGGCTATCCTGGACACGCGATCCTGGTCAGGCTATCCTGGACGCGCTACACTTTGCGGCTGGACCAGAAGCTGGGACTTCGCCCAACACCAGGGCGACACCAGACAACCAATCTACACCAGTGGGGCAGTCACCAACCACAGGAGAGATCAACTACCCTCTCCGAAGCAAAGCTAAGTTAGCTTACCACCTGGACTCAAACCCATCAGACCCTTGCCTTCACTTTATGATGACATAGGGAGAACCAGTCTATGAGTACCACTCTGGCTACAGTCACCGGGTGATTTGCAAGCGAAGTGGATGTATAATAACCATATACATTCAGTGTAACTTAGACTGAACCCCAGTTTAAAACTTGCTGCACTGAGTGCAAGCGAGTAAAGTAGGAGTGAGGAAGGGCCCCTCATTGTGGTAGTCCAATGAGAATTACACCCAAGCCTATAGAACTGACCCGCCAATACTTACCTATGTGTAAACAATAAAAGTTGATGTGTGAAAGTGCACTTAATTTGTGTCAGTTCTCTGTTGTCCAATCAAATGTTGAATGTTTGAACTTCTCTCTTCAATTCTGTCTCTCAGAGCTACAAGTACTAATAAGAGTACAGGCCTAAGGAAAACTATCTCAGAGCCACTGTTCAGTATTTTACCCAGTCCCGGTAAAAAATATAAATTTCTTCGATGACTAGTACCGGAAAGTTGCTCCTCCACCACTAGTAAGAGAGAGGGTGTAGGTGAAATGTTAAGTAATTCTCATTGAGAAATTATCCCTAGTCCTTCCCCTAGAGGACCTACCTAACACTTACTCATCTCGTCACATAGCGAAGTGGGGGCTCGTCCGGGATTGTAAAATACAATTCGGATTGTTAAAAACAATTCACTCAAAATTTGATTTCCTTTGGCTAGTCCAAAAATTTGGACAAAGAGCAGAATTAAGAGCAAATAGGCTGATTGAGTTGAGTCCAGGAGGGAAATCTTTTATGTTTGTTGTGAAATGCTTATCTTACATAGCAGATAATAAGAGTGTGTGTGGTTGATGTTATAATCAATTCATTTTGATATTTACTTTGTGTGATTATTTGCTTTTGTTGTACTTAGTGGATATTTGATTGCTAAGAAGTGATCTTTGATTATTTAGAATTGTGTAACAGTTCATTATCATGGCTGAATCAGTGAAACTTAGACGGGAGATCAAGGAGTGGGGAGAATCCCTAGGCCTCTCTGGTCAAGATTTAGTCTCATTTGTGACTACACAATTTGAAAAGGAATCTGACAAGGCCACAGAAGAGACTAGGAAATTAAAACAGCTTGAAGTAGATGCCGTAGAGCGTGAAAAGATTAGACAGCATGAAGAGCGGAAAGAAGCCCGTGAAGCTGAAGAGCGAAACAGATTAAGGAACTAGAACAGGCAGAGCGTGAGAAAATAAGAGAAACCGAACAGGCAGAGCGTGAGAAATTAAGAGAGTTCGAACAGGCCGAGCGCGATAAAGCCCGAGAACATGAACTTGCGCTCAGAAAGATTGACAAATCCGCCGAGAATGATAGCTCTTCAGATACGGCCAGCCAAAATTCTCAGCCTCTCATCCAAATTCCAGCAATGTCATTTTCTTTGGATCCATTTAATGAGACCACAGAAAGTATTGACGCATACTTGGACCGGTTCGAAAGATTGGCAAATGAATTCGGCCTAGACCCAGAAAAGCGTAACATCAAACTAGCACAAGGTGTCAGAGGTGTTGCTTATGATGTTTATGCCAAGTTACCTCCAAACAAAGTAACTGATTATGATGCTCTCAAACAAGCCCTACTCACCCCTTATGAACTGACAGCTGAAGCATACCGAAAGAAATTTTGAAACTCGCGGCGTAGCAGGGGAGAAACCTATGGCCAGTTAGCAGATAGGTTAACGACTTATCTGCAGAAATGGTTGACACTGTCAAACCAAGCACAGACCTTTGACGGTCTAACTGAGCTCATCCTCTGTGAGCAGCTGCGTGACACAATGTCCACTGACCTACAAACCTTCACGGCAGAACAAGGTGCTACCTCACTAGCTGACCTGATCAAGCTAGCTGACAGATACACCGCTGCCCATGACGAAGCAAATGCACACAAAAAGATGCGTGACAAGCCAAACCGGGATTCGAACCCCCCACCATCACAGCAATCTCAAAACCAAAACCTACCACCAAGTGGGAAACCACCACAAAGTGAGAAACCACAAACTGGTAAACCACACAGTGGTAACTCAGTCCCTGTGGGTCAGAACAGTGCACAGAAGCGTTTCTGCGCGCACTGTAAAATGACATCTCACAACACTGCAGAGTGCAGAAAATTCTTTGGACCAAGACTCCAAACAATTGCTGCGTACCAGGTAGTGTCTACACCCAAAAGCGGTGACGCACCATCTATGGTACCCAACATCACTGCACCACCCATCAGTGAGCAGGTGTTGGGTAAATAACAAACCTGCCACCTGTTTGTATGAATGCATACACAGGAAGCTTCCCTAGTGGAGCCCACTGCTATTACCGAGGAGACTGTGCCTTTACAAGGGGCTGACCTGACTCTGCCACCTGCTACCTTACCTGTCGCCACAATTATGGTTGACAGTCGGTACATCAAGGGACAGATCAAGGCAGCCGTCATGGACAATCTGATCCATGATCTCCTACTTGGAGGCCATTATGTCACTCTCGGGAACCCGTCCGAACCTGTCATTGTATCCACATTACAGGTGAAGACCCCAAAGCAATTCAAACCTCCTAAAAAGGAGATGAAAGCAGCTCAGCGAGCTGACCCAACATTAGCTGCATGCTTCCAGAGGCAGCGCCACACCCGTCACCCCACTCGCAAAGGTGAATTCTTTAGGCAGAACGGTCTTTTGTATCGTAGGCTAAATAAAGATCATTCACAACTTGTGGTCCCGGCGCCACACCGGACCCGAGTCACGGAAGTGGGACATACACTCTGTTCACCAGGACATATCAATGTAGGGCAGACAGTGCAATGGGTGATGAAGCAGTACTATTGGCCAGGGATGGCAGAGGACATAAAGAAATATGTCGATTCCTGCCCCCTGTGCCAACACTGGTCATCCAGCCAAAGGGGCGATTCGTCCCCAGGCCAGCCAGATAATCCAGACGCAGGCCAACCGGAGCCCAATAATGTATTCCAAGGCTCCATCGGTGTCTTGGTGACTCCGGAGCTAGTGCCAAAAGCTTAATGGACCACGATCAGAATGAATTGTCAAGCAGAAGCTTCTCTGGAGAGAGAATCTTTTTTCGGTGGGCCTATGTGACGAAACGCTTGACAAAACCATCCGATCGGTCCCACTAAAACCCCAAACCAAAAAAATAGATTTCAAATCTATACCCACTCCCCTCTCTCAAACCCCCTCCCCCCTTTCTCTTGTTTAGGACGGCGCGAATCGCCCGGCTGACACGATCTATGACGAAGAAAAAGATTGCGTCATGGGAAATGCGTGATGCCTGTCATTCTCGTTGACCTACACACACACACACACACACACCCCCCTTTTCTCTACTCTCCTTCCCCACTCTGAGTAGCTACGACGCAGTGAAATTTCAATTTCATTGTGGCAATTGCCTGTCTTACCCCCCCCCCCCTCCTTCCCC
>JAMYXO010008218.1:0-7500 GCA_033310375.1 Conus canariensis
CTCTCTGTTGTATGAAGGTGTGTGTTTTTGGGGGTGGTGGGTGGTGGTGGTTGTGTGTGTTTTGGTGGCCGGTGTGGTGTGTTTTGGTGGTGGTGGGTGGTGTTGTGTGGTGTGTTGTTTGTGTGAGAAAGAAGGAAAGGGTGTTTTTTTTGTGAAGGGGGGAATAGGGAAGTTAGGTGATGTGTTTGGGGGGTTTGGTGTGGTTTTGTGTGGGGGTTGGTGTTTGTGTCGCCGCGGTGCGGGTGTGGGGTTGTTTGAAAAAGGAGAGAGAGAAGGTGGTGTGGGCGGCCGGTTTGCGGCGGCGTGCGTGCGCTTGGGTGTTGGGGTGGGGCTGCGTGCGCTGCGGGCGTGTGGGTGTGGGTTTTTTATGTGGTTGTGTCGCCCGGGGGGGTGGTGTGTTGTAGGGGGGGAAGGGGGGTTCCCGGGGGTCTTTTTGATGGGTGAGAGAACCTCGTGAGGGAAAAATAGGGGAAGACATTGGGGGGGAACGCGGTGGCAAAATTCGGATTTTTCATTTTACCTGCCGCGGCCCCCAAGCTTCATTGCACCACACAGCGTGGGGCGCACCCCCGCTCACACCCACCACACACACACACACACCCCCCTGTCATTGCGCATAAATGATGCCGCACTCAGCCCCTTTCACTCCGTGCACACGCAATCTCTCCAAACAACCAGAAGGCGCACTACAATAACTCTTCTTCTCCCCCTCCTCTCCGGGGAATAATTTACTAAACAATAATCAATTTTCCTTCATATTCAACTGGTTTGTCTTCAAGGAATTTATTTTTCATTCCTCCTCTCAGTGGAGGTAAAATCATTCCACAATCCACTAGTTGGGACCAAATTTCATCTCATTATACATAATACTTCACAAATATATCTTTGACCGGTTTCTCCTCCTCACTGGAGAAACAATGTATATATTCTCAAAGACAAATCAAAAGATGGCTTAAAATATAGTAGTATCAACTGAGTTCATCAGGGGGAACAATTAAAAAACATTATGGGTCAACATGACAAATGCTTTCTTTTCTCACAGCTGGTGCAGTCGTTGTCTTCTACAGATCGATTCTCCAACCCTGGAGACGATTAGGTGCTGCCGCAGCACTGTAGCCCAAATATTTGTGCGACTGCCTAACTGGTGCTGCCACAGCACTGGGAAGGGCTGGAAACACGAATGAAGTCCGTGTAAGTAATCTATTTCAAAATCTGAATAATCATAAATTCTTTTCCCTTTTTCCCTTTTCTTAACTTCTCTCTTTCTTCTCTCCCCATCTGTCTATACCTCACCTGGTAATGGTGAGTCGCAGGTGGAACTCGTTCTTCAAACAACCTGTCCGGTCAGTGTCCCCAAGCCATCTCCTTCCTATTCCTTATTTTTTCCCTCCTGCGCTCTTTTTGAGTACACGTTCAGTGAGTACTCGTCTAACTCTACGCATTACCAGCCCATGGTTGCTGACGAATGGACAACGTCCGTCCATTCAACCAATAATTGCCCTACGTCTATAGCCACCAGCGACACCGATCACACTGGTCAGGCCATTCAAACTTTTTCTTTTACCTTTCCTCTTCCCTACCTAGGAAATGCTTTATAACAAATAAGGGCGTATGCGATGGAACGTCACATGTCGCCATGTGAGGCTACATCACATGACACCCCCCATCCCGGGGTGAAAAAAAAAAACTTTCGTCAAGAATTTTTTTTTTTAAATACACATACATATCTAATTAATATACAACTTCAGCCATCAATCATCAATTTTTTATCATTCAAGAGTTTCCATCAATGCATAGAACTAACCTTTATGAACATCATAAAGATCCAAAATCACATTCCAAAATCTTAGTTTGAAAAAAAAAAAAACAATCAGTTTTGTTTAGTTTTTTTAAAAACAAATTCATACTCCATCACCACAAATCACAAGTTACAGTGACACGAAAAACAATGATACTGATTATTCCAAATGCCAATCATATATATATAGCAAAAATGTAAACGTTTTTCTAGCGTGTTGTCACATATAATCATATGTCCCAACATCATCAAAAATGAGAATTTCCTCATGACTCACTTGAGAAAAATTTGGCAAGTGACAAGTCTTTGTTCAAGCAAAATATACAATACAGTAATCCACTCGAAAGTTAAACACTTTTTTCATTCTTCACAATGGACCGACGTGAAAAAACAAAAAGCACTTGTAACACATCAAATGAAGTATTCTGCACCCATTCACAAAGTAGCATCCCACAACGAGCCACCAATGCCAATACATATGCACTTTTGGAGAAAGATCAGTCACAACTACTTATCAATTCAGACTGACGTTAGCAGTCAAACGCTGCCAAAATATCAATCAAGTCTTTCCACAATGAAAACAAACAGCAGAATAAAAAATCTGTCCACAATGAAAACAAACAGCAGTTACAGCAGCAAAAGAAGGATACTGTGCACTCAACGCACGAGACAGAAAGTCTGCCATGACATTCTGAGTGCCAGGTAATGGCTCAATGTCAAACTTGAACTCCTGCAATGACAAAGCCCATCTCAACAGCCTGCTATTTTTGGTCTTGGACGACTGCAAAAACGTCAATGGCCTGTGGTCGGTTTGTAACCGAAACTGTCTTCCAGTCAGGAATCTGGCAAATTTCTCACAAGCCCAAACAATGGCAAGACACTCTCAATTCTTGAGTATTTGACTTGTGTGTTAGAGAACTTTTTACTTGCATATTGGACAGGGTGTATCAATCCATTCTTTTCCTGCAACAGTACAGCTCCCATGCCTTTGGAGCTGGCATCAGTTCTCAAAACAAAATCCTCTGAAAGAGAGGGCAAAAGCAACAGGAAATGAATTGAGGATGTTTTGAACACATTCCAGCGCTTTCTGGCACTCATCTGACCAGACGATACTTTTGTTTTTTGTTCCTTTTGTCAAGTCACTCAAAGGGGCTGTCAAGGACGCAAAGTGCGGTACATATCTTCTGTAATAGGACAACAATCCAATGAGTGATCTGATCTGTTTCTTTGTACTGGGTCTCTTCAAGGCCAAGATCTTTTCTACTTTCTTTTCCTCTGGTGTCATTTTTCCAACAGAAATGACATGACCCAAAAACTCAAGAATCTGGAATCCAGCACGAATTTTGGACGGTCTAGCCGTCAGACCAAAATTCCGGAGTTTACAAAAAACAGCTCTCAAGTTTTCCTCCAGATCATTCCATGACTTTGCAGCAAGCAAAATGTCATCAAAAAAACTTACTGCTCCACACTCATGAAGTTTTAGTGCGCGCATCATTCTGGCAAAAGAAGCTGGGGCATTTTGTAAACCAAATGGCATCTTCGTCCATTGAAACAGTCCAAAAGGTGTCTGAAAAGCCGTTTTTTTTCCTTGTCTGCTTCAGCCATCGGGATTTGCCAATATCCTTTAGTCAAATCTATTTTGACAAAATATTTTCCTTCTGAGAGTTGACAAAGAAGTTCCTCAATGTCTGGGATAGGTTCTGCATCAAACACAGTGATTTTGTTTAACTTCCTGTAATCGATGCAAAACCGCACCGAGCCATCAGGTTTGTCCACCAAAACAACTGGTGAGCTGTATGGTGACGAGGACGGTTCAATAACTTTCAACCCGAGCATGACTTGAATCTCTCTTTCGACAACCTGTTTTTTCGCAAATGGGAGGGGGTATGGTTTGACTCGGACTGGGTTTTCCGTACTCAAGTGAATAGTATGGGGTTCAATTGCTGTCACTGTCCCTGGGGTATCAGTCAGAACATCCTGAAAGTCCTTCAAAATACCTTCCAATTGTTCTTTCTGAATCAAAGACAAATCATCACACACAATGACATCACGATAAGTTTCTCCCTTGACAGAAAGAGTGGGCAGAGGTACAGTATCATCTATACTGGTAGACGTTAACAATCCCACATTTGTTGTTTGCACAGTCTTTGCTCTGTCTCTGTATGTAACATCAGGTACAAAATCAGAATCAATGATTTCTGTAACAGCCACATCCGTTTCAGACACTGGACACATCCATTCAATTGACTCATTAATGGCAACATTTGTACGTTCAACATACTTTTTTAGCATGTTTACATGGAACACCTTTTCAGCATTTGCCATTTTCACTTTGGGAACCACAATCTGTTGTCTTGTCCAGGTACATGCCTGTAGAGGATGTCAGAGTCCAGTATGTACGTCGGCTTGTCCGTTGGTTTGTCAGAGACACTCTGCTTTGCAGTAGACAGTACAGTCGTCAATGTCTCGTCGCTTCTCTGCATGGTCTTCAAAACATCTGGCGTAACTTTTAGTTCATCCAGTTTTGAAACCTTGAGTGGTTTTGTTGGTTTTCCCTGCTCTACGACTTTTGATCTTGTACTGATGAGACAAGGAACGAAAGATCCTCCGGCACCACCATGTACTGTCGCAACACCTGGTAAATTTCCCAAAATCAAATCGCAAACTGGATTCTCAATAACACAGGCGGTAAGTGACCCGGAGTAGTATGGTGTATCAACGGAAATTTTTGCAAGTGGAAAAGTTTCAATTTTTCCACCAAACGATCTGCATTTCTGAACACTGTCAAGATATTGGTCTGGTAGAACAAAACATTTCCTTACACCAGCTGTGGTGCAACCTGTATCTCGCAAAACAGAACCTTGTAAACCATTAATGGCACAATCCTCCAAAAGAAGACCATCAATGGACTGATCTGGTGCCAAAACAAGACCTTCTTCACATGTAGTGGAAACAAATCCAGTCTTTGCTCCACTTCCTTTGAAAGGACAGTCCCGTTTCAAATGGAATTTGCCGTCACAAAAATGGCAACGCATGTTTTGATCGGTGGACAACTGGTTACCATTAGTCTGTGAACCTCGACCTTGTCCACGAGCTGGACCAAAGGGTCTTCGCGGTTGTTGTTCACCACGCCCTCGGAAAGGAAAAAGTCTTTCCGGTGGTGAGTATTCGTACTGACGGAAATCGCCAGAACCGACATGGCCTTGACCACGGAAAGGTCGTCGTCTGTTGCCAAAAGACGTGTAAGAGTTCGGACCTTGGAATGAAGCGCGATTTCCTCTTCTATAGTTTCCTTGTCCAAAATGCATCTGAAATGCCGCGTGAGACTCGAAAAGGGACGAATGTTCCTTGCGGGCAACACCTTTATCCGGATGAGCAATACAGTACTGATCCGCCATCTGACACATTTCGTCAACGCTATCGAACTGTTTCTTTAAGAAAAGTGGCCAAATCTTTACTGACGCTTTGAAAAAGTTGCTCTCGAAGTAGCAAATCTCGCAGTGATTCGAAAGTCTTACTCGTCTTTGTTAGTTCTATCCATCTGTCCAAACAATGACTCATTCTTATCAAAAAAGACGGAAATGATTCTCCCTTGTCAGGACGAATGGATCGGAAACGCTCACGAAAACGGTCAGCTGAACACTGAAACTTCTTTAAGAGTTCTTCTTTTAACTGATCCCAAGTCAACCCTTCCTTTGCCGCAAGTGTGTGGTATAGCGCCAAAGCACTGCCCTTAAACAGTGACGCGATAAACAACGTCCATTTCTCCTTCGGCCAACCACAAGAAGTAGCGTGGTTCTCGAACCGAAAAAGAAAACTGTCAATGTCGTCGGTTTTTTCTTCGAACGGCGGCAACTTCGGAATGTATGTTGACTTCGGATGAAATGTACTCGCGGAACCGACCGCTGGAGGTGGTGGAGGTTCTCTCGATGCCTGTAATCTTTTAATTTCTGCATCAGTCTTAATTCAAGTTGTCTCAGTTTAAATTGCCGTTCCTTATCCTCTCTCTCTGTCTGTAGTTTTTTTTCCTCAAACTCTAATCTTTTTTTATTTTCTTCCATCTCTTTCTGTAGTTTTTTCTCTTCAAGCTCTAATCTTTTTAGATTTTCTTGTCGTTCTTTATCTTTTTCTTCTAGTTGTCTCTGTTTTTCCTGTCTCTCTATCTCTCTGTCTGCCCTATCCAGACATTGTTGGACATAGTTTGCTAATTTATCACCTTCAAAGCCTAAACGCTCGGCCTGTCGTACATATTCATCAAAATTTTCCATCATGAATAGTTACCACAAAGAAACAATGACTAAATATGATTAAAATAAGGCGATATGTGATGTTATATACGTTTCCAAAAAAAAAAAACCAACCTTGTTACAGTATGTACAAATAAAGAATTTAAATACCGGTATAAACAGGAAAATAATAAAGGCTTACAAAAGAGAAGCACTAATAAGAAGTGGCAATGTGATCTTTCCAAAAGAGATTTTCACCAATATTCTTTCCGAAAGGGAAAAAGACAGCTAAGAAAATGAAATGCAATACTAATAACTCTTTTTTTCCGAATGAAAAGAAAACAGACAAAATATAAAGTGTTTTTTTTTCCCGGAAATAAATTCTTTATAATGTTTATGTTCTTAACTGTTCTTATTGCAGTTGTTACTTTCTTACTTAGTTACTTGGTAAAACAATAGATGAGTTCACAAAACAAATGAATCGCCTTACACAATAAGTGAATACAAAATTACAAAACAAATGAATTAATGAACAATTAAAAAGAGGGGGAGAAAACGTACACTAACGGAAATCCTACCTAAAAGATGACACTGATGAAAAGAAACTAGATAGGTGCCTATTGAAGAGAAGGTTTGGAGATTTTTTTTTAAAGGGGGTGAAAAGGAAATGAAAGAATAGACAGGTCCGGTATAGAAAGAGGAAATTAGAAAAAGCGAAAGAGGCCCTCAGACAGCACCCTAATGGCAACTGTCTCCCGTAAAGCTGGAGACGGGGAAGTATTCAAATAATAATACACACAATATACTGAAACTCGATGCAATAAACAATCTAATAAATATACAATCAGAATAACACACACACACAAAAAGAACCCAAAACCCAAAAGATAATCAAAAAAAAAGACGTTTATTTGGAGTGAGCAGTAATCCACTCCACCACCTACACTAGTTGAGTGACGGAGGTGAAGTCGATCCCACACTCAGAGGGGTAAGGGGAAAAATCCAAATGAAACGAGAGGAAAGATAAAGAATTAGACAGTAATAAGAGAGGGAGGGACTAGTGACTCCCCAACGCCATGCCCCCCTGCTAAAACAGAGCAGGAAGAGGTTGGGGCTATCAGTCCTGGGGAAGGGGACAAAACAAAATCTAAACTAGGGGAAGGACAACGACTCCTCAACGCCCTGCCCCCTTGCTGCCAGGTACGAGCAAGAGGAGGTTGAGGCTATCGGTCCTGAGGGGGAAAAGGGTCAAAAGGAAATCCTACAAAAAAAAACCCAACCCTAACAGAGCAGAGCAATCAAAAGAAATCAACAACATTCGAACACACACATACAGAAACAAATGAAAATAAAGACTACAAACAATAAAGACAATAATCAATTATACAAATTTTTCTTTGCACAGATAGATTTTTTTTTTCTTGGAGGGGAAATCTTAATTTGTCTTTGGAGGGGTACAAATAGATTTTTTTTTCC
>JAMYXO010008219.1:0-11124 GCA_033310375.1 Conus canariensis
AACAAAGGAAGCACAACGATGGATGCGGGAAGACTCCATCGCCGAGAATGCCATCGAACAGACACCCATTTGGGGCCTCAACATGCTGCAGTGGCTGGAGGAGAAAGATATCGGCGCTGACTCTGAAGACGGAAGCCCTCAAGCAACACCTGCACGGCAGCATAGAAGAGCAGCACGTCATGCCCCTAGAAGTCGGCAGCAGCCAGCGATGTCCCCTCCCAGAATGCATCGCCATCAGCCTTCCTTCACCCACCAGCCAGTTTTCCTCAGTCTACACGGACATGCTAGTGGTGCCAGTGCAAGGGACACGTCCAAGCAAACTGCCGAGCAAGACAGCAGTATCTCCAAAGGCAGCAAAGACAAAATCAAACAGGGCTGCAGGGTGGCAGGGAAACGAGTAACCCCCGCTGTTAAGGAAAACCAGGAGTGGGGGAGGGGGGGGGGGGGGGGGGGGGGGGGGGGGGAGAAAGAAAAAAGAAGCAGTCACCAACAATAGAAGAAGTCAAGTTCGCAGCAAAAGGCTGCGCATCAAAGGAAGAAACGAAGACCAACCTCGCCGGAAGATGTCCGACGACTGAAATCAAGATTTAACGGCAGGACGACACGGGCAGCCAAGTAACGACTGTCACAGAAGCTTGGGCTGCAAGAAACCTCAAGAATCTTCGACAAGAAGATGGCCTCGTTTCAAAATACGAGCAGTGAATGGGCAGAGGTGCCCTACTTCGCCATCTACTTGGTCGACATACGAGTCTTCAATACCCTCTGCTCAAATACCCCGGTCTTCATAGTCAAAACGCCTACAGAACCATTTATGAGGGAGAAGAAGGAACGAGTCCCAGTACTTGCTGAGGATGAACGTTTTTTGGACACCTGCCTGAACAATGCTTCAAGCCTTCCTCCAACACTTCAAACTCTTAGCGCAAGAAATCAAGAAGAAGAAGAAGAAGATGTCCTGCCAAGGGCCATCGCTCGTACGATCTCCCGTCAACACATCCCTGCCTTCTCTATTGCGACAATCAAAGTCTCAAGCCCGAAGACTGACTACATATCCCTGATGGCTTCACAATCGACGCAAACCACTTCCCCAAGGCCTGCTACTCGTCCCCACTTTGCTCAACAACCACTGGCAGTCACGCTACGTCAGAAATGGCAAACCTGACACATGAGGACAAACTCCTGCCTGCCAGAACTCCAGTAGCTGTCTTAGAAGCTGTACAACACGCATGAAAAAGGGCCTTTGATCCAGCTCAACGTCAACAAACTCATCGTATCAGAAGTCACTGCTGAAGAAGAAAGAGAGAAGACAGAGGCAAGCAGCAAAACAAGAAAGTCCAACATCTTCCTCCAGACTTCGATGGCACTGACAGACAGAAAAAGAAGCTTCAGTAACCCTCCTTTGAAAAAGTACTCCACGCGATGCCTTCATGGGGATCTGACTTAAGACCTGGCCTACATGATGCAGTGAACAACGGCGGAAAGAACACAGTATTGAAAAACCAGTGGTCAACCCATTATGTTAGAATTCCTCCCCATCAATCTGAAGAATGTTCAGGAGTCACTGAAAGAACTACTGAAGAAGGGCACCCATCATCACTGTGAGTGTTTACACAGCCCCCTACGCCGCACCGACTTGTCATCGTCCGGAAGAAAAACCGGTCCTTTGAACTTCTGTTGTCGACTAACTGCCAAGTTTATCCAAAATCATCTGAGATGCCTTCCTCTCTGCCCATGAATCCAAGAGTCTTTCGACGCTCTGGTCGGGATCACAGTACTTTTCCAACCCTTGACATTGGACTCCGGGCTTCCACCAGATAGCAATGCACCTGACGATCAACATAAGAAGGCTTTCAACCTCTCCAGTGGGCCATTCTCCTTGGAATATACCAGAATGCCAATGGGCCTCTGCACGCACCAGCCACGTTTCCAGCGACTGTTGCAGTCTACGATGTCCGATTTCGTGTTTCAGTTCCTCTTGGTTACATCGACGACCTCTCTGATCTACTCAAAGACCTCTTGAAGAACACCTGGAACACATGCTGAGATCGCTCTGGTCCGAAAAGAATCAAGAAGAAGAACGGCGATCAAGTGGAGGGCAGGACAAATGTCAATTCCTGCGACGCCCAAAGTGATCTACCTGGGCCAACCATCTCTGGCTGAAGGAGTATCCTGCGAAGTCTCCAAGGTCATGGGTTGTCAAGGAATGGCCAAGTCCCACTACAACCTCTGAGCTCTGCAGTTACTGGGTTTCGCCCAGCTACTACGGCAGTAGTTTCATCAGAAATTTGCCAAGATAGCCCGGTCCCCCCTCACGATGGTCTCCAGCGACAAAAAAGCAAAGAAAAAAAAAAAAAAACGCCCCCCGGGACATCACCACACTCGCTGGGCCCCAACACCATGAGTTCCAGCTTTCAGAAGTTGAGACCCCCCGCCATGACTTCAGCACTGTCCTGGGCTTACACAGATTTCACCAAGCCTTTCATCCTGGGATTGACCGCCAGCCACGACGGGACTGGGCGCCATCCTCTCTCAAGAGCAAGTTGGGCCCACGCCTGGGGTGGTCCTGGCCTATGCGAGCAGGATGGCTACGATTCCAACACAAGAAAAGAATCAGGCTCCAACTACTCTTAGCATGTAGCTAGAATTCCTCGCCATGAAGTGGGCTGTCACCGAAAATTCAGGAGGGGACTACCTACTGGGCTCCAAGTTCGTCGTCTACACCGACAACAATCCCTTGCCTCACTTCAAGAAAAGCTTCCCTGGGTGCCCTAGAGCAACGCTGCTGGGCTGCCTTCAGTAGCACTAGTTCTAGACTTCGAATCAAGTACCGGCCTGGCAAAGAACAAATAATTCCGATGGCCCTCTTCCAGACTACCCAACCACGGAAGATGAAGCCCGCTGCTACTCCTGTACACCCCAGTATTTGTGCATCCAAGAGAACAGACTGCAGAGTCACGCTTATCACCGGAACAACCACCCCCTGATGCTTGAGAAGACGCTGGCTGAAGTACGAACAGAGCAAGCACGAGATCCAGTCCATCCGCCCCCCGTCCTGGCAGTATGGCGGAAGAACCCCCCACCACAAGAGGATACCGAGTCTTCAAACCCTTTGCCAGCAGCGCTCACGATTTCTTGGATGACGGATCCTCTACAGGAAGGTAGAAGATCTGCAACATGGGCCCTGCCGACATGCATAGTTGCCCAGCCCGAATGAAAGAAGAAGTCCTGATCTCCTTTCACGACGACATCGGCCACCAGGAAATCAACCGCATCATGGGGCTCCTGCGCAGCACACGAGCTGTATGGCCGGGCATGCCACGGGGACGTGTGCCCCTACAGTCACATCCCTCCAAACTGCCAGAGATGCACCCTGGGGGCAAACATCCAAAGAATTTCAGTCAAGTCAGGACACCTTCAAGCATCGCGACCATTAGAAGTATTGGCCATAGATTTCACCAAGTTAGAAGCTCAGAAGCTGCAAGCGACAGCAGATGGGGAAAACGTCATCGATTAATGGCAGGACCGAGAAGTTCTTCTCCAAGTTCCACAACAAGCGGTACCCACACCACCAAGTAAGCCTCCAAAGCTCCCTAATCAAAGAATGGTTCCTGAAGTACGGGGGTTCCAGAACGTACGTAATCCACAGCGACAAGGAGTCGGAAAAAACTTCGAGTTCACAACCTGATCGCCCGGTGCTCTGCACGTTGTTACACATTAAGATGACCCATCACGACCCCCTACCAACCCCATGGGCAACGGGCAATGCGGAAGAGGTTCAAACTGCTCCATGTTCAAGCTCCTTTGTTCCCCTCACCATGAAGTGAAAGGATTGGACTGCCATGTCCACCTGCCGGAACTTGGCCAGGCCATACAATAACACACTCACGCGACCACGGGTTTCGCACCACATTTCCTCTACTCAGGGAACACCCAAGAATCCCAGTCAATGACATCTTGGGAACGATCAACCAGCCAGTTCAACTAGATCATCTGGAGTCAATCATCCACCAGGCGCATGAGAGATGCCTACAGCAAGGCACGCCAACAGTCCAGAAAATCGCCGCCAGGACGAGACGAAGCCCCAGACACGCTGAGGGGCACGGAAGACGTAACCTTCGCAAACCGGGGACGAGTCGAGAGGAAGTTGCAAGGTCGTAGGTCGTCATGCGGCCTATAACAACGACGCACTACAGTGAAGGACATGCTGACAGACACGAACCCAGAGGAAGACTCGGAAGATGAGGACGAGACGGAAGACCCAATACACATACCAATACACACTCCTAACGGAGGAAGACTCCAACAGTGACTCTGAGGAATGACTTCGTACATGATGAACATTCCCAGACCTACTGAACAGAAGGAAACCAGGTTTCCGCTGCCTTATCACCGGTTCCGCATTTACCTAGAAGATCCCTAAGACCTTGCCAGCAAACCAAGAAAAGTTTTTATTCTGAAAAATCCAGGAATTTTTGTTTAAAAACAGTGCGTTTAAGGTTAGGAGTTAGAAAGTTAAGTTAGGCATTCTCCAGAGAAGAGACGTTTGGAGAAAGAAAAAGTTAGCAAGATTAGAAATTAGAAAAGTTAGGCATTTCTCTTTCATAAGCAGAAAAGAGGACATTTGGAGAAAGAAAAAGGAAATAGTCTGCAAGAACAACAACATCAGCAAGATCAACAACCTCAGCAAGAACAACTTTACTGATTATTTTTGAAAAGTTATCTTTGCCATAAAAATGTTTTAATTTTTATTTTTCATTTGACATGTCCTATTCATTTTGTAACAGATATGGAAAATATACAAATATATTTTTCATCTCTCGTGTGTTAGTTTGGCTACGATGGCTTGAGGAAGAAAAAGGGAATTCCTTCTCCTGTTCCCGTTTTTGTTTTCTTCAGTGCCTTATTTATAAAATAAAACGCACTAGATTCAAATCTTTCCCTGAAATGGATCATAAGTCGTAAAGCAGCTTTTGTTAACTATTCCTGTTACCTTATTCAAAACTTGCCTTTACATGAAATAAAAAACCAGTGTTGAAGTCAATGCCTTCCGTTATAATTTCTAACAAACCCCATTCCCCTGATTCATATTCGCCTTATTTTATAAAATAACGCAGTCAGGTTGAAAAATCATATGCCTCCCATTTTGTTCTTTCTTTCGGTTTTGCCTTGGGTGTCTAAACAACGCAACAAGTCCTAATGAAAAAAGGACGTCATGTCCCCCCCCACGTGGAAAAATCAAGGATTTCTCCACATTCTATTAATATAATATTTTGATTATCATATTACCTATTTCTAAAAATATAGCGACATGAGTCAAATTGTCCTAATCTCTTTAATTAAAAAGAATAAGGTGTATCAAATATACTCTATCTTTTAATTCAAGGTGGACCTTGAAATAATCGAGAGACGGGGGAGGGGGAGAGAAAATCCTCCGCAGGGAGGGGGAGAGGGGAGTGGAAAAAAAAGTGGTTATATATTATTTAAATTTTGCTTTACATTTTTTTGGACAGGGTCAGTAACCCTTAATACAGGATATTGACTAGGAAGTGGAGTTATATTAACCATCCTAGCACCTGTCCCAACTTTCGATTCAAATGAGGGCCATTGAAAAAACAAGAGTTAGGGGGCAATATGTGGAGAATGTGAATGAAAAGTTTTACTTACGGATTCCTTTCAGCACATTATTACAAGAGAAGAGAAATCACTCCTAAAACAAAACGAAATGACGTCAAAAGCTCTCCAATCATAAAGATCAGATTGTAAATCCAAAATAGAATATGTTTCATGGAAGATAGGTAATATAAGTTATATCGAAACAAGCAACATTTAAGCTGTTTTTTTTTTTTTTAAAGTTCGATCATACATCAATAACACGAAAACATCAACGAAAAAGAGAAACCAATTATTTGGATATATGTTTTGTTACTGTTGCTAAACGGTTAATTGCTACGCATGATTTACTAGTTTTACATTTTGTTTTAGGAACGAAGGCAGCAAATCATCGGAAACTTGATTAAGTTTCGTTTAATAGTTGTTGGTTTTTAGATTTAGATTATTATACCGACGTTTATCAATAGTTTGTTATAGTATTTATTTTGCTTCGATGTCATGTTGGTAGGATGTTGTTGTTAGAGTTGGTCGTTAGATTTGTTTAGATGTTATGTTGTTAGGGTGATGTGGTTTAGTGTTGGTCGTTAGATCAATTGAGAGAGCCATGTATATAAAAAGGAAATTCCCGAGAGAGGAGAGGAGAGTTGGTGAGTGGAGAGAGTGTGTCGGTGTGTGTGTGTGTGTGTGTGTGGTTTGTTCGGGGTTGTTGCTTGCGTTCTTGTTTCTGGGGTTGTTCATTGGCTGATCGGGTTTTGCTGACGTGTTCTGGCTGACAGATTATGCTTGCTGACCCATCCTTGCTGACAATAAAAAGAGAGAAGAGATACATCCATGGTGGTCCGGTTCTCCAGATTGTTGCTGCTGAACTGAGGCGCTGGCTGCTGGCTGTCTCTGTACTTCTATTGCTCCACAATAACCAGGCAGATTTAGTCATGCCCATGATTAATCTGGCTAATCCTAGTAGGAAGCCACGAGATGAGATTGAGCATCCTTGCACTTTAAGATTGAGTTGAAATCCTTGGTTTACGATCGGGCTCTTGCCCATGCCCACTCTAAGTCAACTTTGCCACAGGTGCAAAGCACCCCCCCCCCCCCCCTCCCCCCTCTTTCCCTTCCCACCTCTTGACAGGCTAACCATCCTTTGGCACCTGATTTCATCACATGATATATTGACACATCCTCAATGTACAAACCTGGGCAGAAGTGGATTTTCCATTGCGCTCGTTGCAGATTGCAACGCATTCTGCTGTGACAGACAGTTGCCTTCAAGTCTATGATGGCCATCACTGGCTGAATTTGTTATGCTTCCTTCCCCACCCCCTCCTCCACCTTCTTTTTGCATCCCCAACCTTTCCTCCCCCCCTCACCAGCCGTGCAACATGCTTTCTTCCTCCCCTCCCCCTCTCTCCCCCGCATTTTGGTTCTTGCTGGGGTCCCTGCTAATGTAAGGTCGATACTGGGGTTAAGCTTGGGGTAAAATGTGGGTGGATCTGACACCCTCAACCTCTGATCCCTCACCAAAAGCGTTATGCATTGCAGTACAGCTTGGTACATCTGCACAACAGCTGTTTCTCATTTATAGCGGTGTGGTAAGACTCCTTGTGCAGCAGAATCCTTCAAACAGTGAAGAGGTTGCCTTACAATCAAGGGGAGAAGAAGAGGGATGCAAGAGATTGTTGTTATTTCCTTCCTGTAATGGCTGTACCTTATTTCATCTACATGGTTCATGTCTCGTGACTTCTGTCTTCGAACTTACATGCACACCGGCGAACGATCTGTTTAAAGCTTAAATTCCTGGACCAGTGGAGCAGCAATTTTCGCTTAAACTTCTGCACAGATGTGCCACAGTGACCACAAAATGGGTTGCTTGCATGTTAGCTCTCTAAGTGCGTTCATTAGCAGACTGGTTTGATTCTTTGGGTGTGTGCAATCAAGTTCAAAGGTTTTCAACTCGTGATGAACAATATCCAAAACTTTCAGCCTTTGCCTGTTTACGAGGTTTATTTCGGCTTTTTTAAACATAATTAATTTACACGTATAAAATGTTACGTGTGATGGAACTGTACTGTAGAACAGAAACTTACTTTCGGCAACGTGGCCAGGACAAAAAAAGTGTATTCTATAAACGGCAGTTCAGGGTAACTCAGCGTACTGCACCATGGCTTTAGTGTGACAGTCACACGACATGGGCTTGTCCACAGTTCAGGGTTAAGCCCCCACAAAACGCTATAGGTATATGCTCCAGTACACACTCAAAGCTGCATGCCACGACTACCGCGAAAGAACAACTTGTGCATGAAAGGCTTTTGCTGGTGAGAAAGTAAAAACTGACTCATTTGGAAAAGCGTGCATGTAACACCTCTCAGAACATCAGTCCTCATTAAAAAAAACATCCACTGCACAGATCAGCCCTCCAAGGACTTGAAGTGCCTTTGCCTTGAAACAGCCTCAATGTTTTCTTTACTTTATGTGGAGCACGATGATATGACATCCCACCCCGCTTTCTTTTTCTTCTTCTTTTTTGTTTTTGGTTTCCTTATTGTCTGACTAGTGACTTTCCACTTGAAAATCCCTAGAGCAACTAACAAACAACAGTAGGAACACAAAGAATCCCTAAAAAGTCATGGATAATTTCCACTATCCTTGTGATATCTACACTTGAGCTAGTTCAGACACATGCAATCCACGTCCTAAAATCATTTCATTCATCAGTCATTTAAATTCATCTGTCCATCAACTGTAGATATTTGTGCAGCATGATTCGAGACTTAGCAGATGTGATGTAGCATATAGGGACCCTAAAGTCCGCGCTCGAGCTGACCACATCCCTTGATAAAACTGATAAACACGAATCTCTCTCCTCTCTCTCTCTCTTCTCTCTATGAGTGAGAGATAGAAGAGAGAGAGAGAGTGTGTGTCGTGTGTGTGTGGGTGGTGTGTTGTTGTGTGTCGTGTTTTGTGGGTGTGTGGTGTGTGGTGTGTGTTTGAGTGTTGTGTATGTGTGTGTGTTGGTGAAAGGAGAGAGGATGGAGACAGAGACAGACAGAGGAGAGAGGGCACAGGGACAGACAGACCAATGACAGATGAGAATCGATAGTCCCATGTTTGAAAAAAAAAAAAAAAAAAAACTGAATTGGCCTTCTCTCCCAGCATCCGACGGAAGGAAAAAAAGATAGCAAAAGTTGCCTTGCTCCACGTATGATAACATGACTCAAGCAGCTGTGAGCAAGTTACCCAACAACGACGTTGTCATGAGCACTGGCTGCTGACAGATTCCAATGCTCCACACCAAATGTGGTCCGATTCCACACCATCTACATCTCTGAGGACTGGAATGCGTATGCCTCGAGAAGCTTCCTCTGTCGTGCAACGGACACTCTGATTCCTTTGGGGTCGAGCGTGCCTCGTTAGCGATAAGGGAAAGTCATTCTTGAGCTTAGTTGGGTGTTGGTCAGTACAAGGGTTAAACTACACCCTTTGTTCGTTAGGAAATTTTTTGTCTTTTTCTGGCCACAAATGGATTGTGGATAGCTTTTGTGAACAAAACACAGTGAAATTTTCCACTAGCATGAGATAATCTGTCAGTTGAATCCACTCTTATGGGTCTTTTCTCGTTCCTGTTTCACAATGATCACACAGATATTTTCCCATTTATTTCCCATTAGAGACCGACACCTGGACACCAAGGACATGGACATTGGAGCCCTACTACACTTTTACATAGAAATAGACCTACTTGCTTTTGCGAAAGTTTCGGTCACACAGATCATCTTGATTAAATCTGCAGGCAAGGGTGGGGTACCTAAATGTTGTGTGGCATACGACTTTTATTCTCAGTGAGTCCAAACGTCAGTTAACAGATTTTAATCTTTATGGAAAATAAAATCTGTAAGGAACGCAAAAACCAAGACAGTGTTTTTTGTTCGCTAAGGCAAAGTTATAAATGCTTTATCTTATGGACACTTCCCCTGTGAGTGCTTCATCTTGCTATCACCAGTGAACACCATGATCTGTCTCCTCCCAACATCCACAAACCAGACAAGCCGATCGACCCATCATCTCTGACTGTTCTTGTCCCACTACTCTCATCCTTGAGTTCTAGGACTTGTCTTTCGGCTTCTGGTTGCGCCCTCTTGCCACCGCCAATTAAAGACACAAACCATGATTCTCAACATCTTTCAACCTTCTTGACAGGTTTTCCCCCCTAATTTTACCAGACACAAGCAAGAAAAAAAAAATGTGATGCACGTGAAAGAAAGGTCTTTTCTGAGCAGAATGAAAATCTTTACACTTTTGACGGGTATAAAAAGTCCAAAATTTGGGAAAAGATTTAACCTTTCCCTGCGAGACAACGACTAACAACACCAACAAGGAAGAGCGATAGCATGGTACCAAAAGGGGTATTGGCTTGGGGGAGATTGGCGACGGCTTGGAGTGAGTCACCCAGTCATTCAGGGCTCAGAGCCCTTTGGGGCTTAAAAGGAAGTTGGAAGAACAGCAGGGACGGGGACGGACGAGAACACCTCCGACGCAATGGGTTCATTGTTATCGCTTGTCTGAAGACCGTTAAAGCCAGTGCCACAGTACTCCGAGCCCAGCACGACAAGCCAGCAACGTAAAACTCAGTCCCCCAGACATTCGGAACCGCTCCACGACGCCAACTTGAGGTCAAGGCCCCCACCCGGAGATCAATACTGACCCCAGGCATCGAGCTCATCGGGGGCCGGGCAGCTTTCAAAGAAGGGGGACAAGACTGAATGGGCAACAGTACTCTTCACGACGAGTCGGGTTTTTCACCCCAGGTTCAACGACGGGCGGTTCCGCGGGCGACGTCCGGGAGAACGCTACGTTGACGCTGCCGTCAGGGACAGACCCTATGGAGGGGGGCCCCGTGAGGGGGGGGGGTTCAGCCTACGTCCCGGCCCCCCCTACACCGTGGTTAAGGCCGCCTTTAACCGGTGCCACCTACCGCGAAAAACCATCATCCCCCCCTTTTGGAGCCCCCGAGGGCATTGGCCAGGGCCCCATTCCAGGACGACAACGCGCCGTGCCCCGGCGCCGCCACGGAACATTCCCCTACAAGGGCAGCAGGTGACAAAAATGGCTGGCCTGCCAGGTCACCAGATTTTAACCCCCCTAGAGCATCTGTGGGCGTGCTGGGGAGGCGAGTGCGGGCCCACAACCCCCGCAACACCGTGGACCAGCTGTTTTCAGTTGCTGGGGCGGATGGCAGGCATCCCCCAGACACTCCCGCCGCCGGTGCCTCCATAACGTCGATGTACGCTTGTTTTTAACGCGAAAGGGTGGTCATACCCGTTTTTAACATATGACATCTACCATAGACCTGTTACTTTTCATTTTGGGGGTATCCTCTTTTAATCAAGTTAAACAAAAGATAATTTTTTTTCCGGTTTTAAAAATTTAAAATTTGGGTTTTGGGGGAATAAAAAAAAAAAAAAACCAATCATTTAAAAAATGTTCACTTTGTTTTTCTTCGAATGACAAACATTTTTCCTA